>PVHY01012652.1:0-43782 GCA_004024945.1 Uropsilus gracilis | reverse complement strand
CTGAGCACAGGTGTCCCTTTGTACCCACATTGAGGTCTCTTTTGGGTAAATTCCCAAGAGAGCAATTGCTGGGTCAAATGGTAGTTCCATTTTCATTAACTTGAGGGTCCTCCACACAGCTTTCCATAGTGGTTGGACTAGTTTACATTCCCACCAGCAGTGTAGTAGTGTTCCTTTCTCTCCACATCCTCGCCAGCAATTCTTGTTGCCCGTTCTTTGGATGTGGGCCATTCTTACTGGTGTAAGGTGGTATCTCATTGTGGTTTTGATTTGCATTTCCCTTATTACTAGCGATGTTGAGCAATTTTTCATGTGCCTGTTGGCCATTTGTATTTCCTCTTGGGTAGTCTTTTTGGTTTCTAGAGTATTTATTTCTTCTTTTGTTTTTGTTATTTCTTGTCTTCTGCTGGATTTTGGGTTTTTCTGTTGCTCTTTTTCTAATTTTTCAACATGGTAGATTGGGTTGTTTTTTTGGTTATTTTCTTGGTTTTTGATATGGGCCTGTATTTCTATGAACCTTCCTCTTAGATATGCTTTTGCTGCATCCCAGACATTTTGGAATGCTGTGTCTTCTTTGTTGTTTGTTTCAAAGTAAGTTTTAATTTCTTCTTTAATTTCTTCAGTTACCCATTCTTCCTTTAGAAGCATGTTGTTCAGTCTCCAAGTGTTAGGTGTTCTTCTTTTTTCCTTTTCATTGTTGATTTCTAGTTTGATAACCTTGTGGTCTGAAAAAAAAGGTTGGTATTATTTTAATCTTTGTGTATTTATTCATGTTTGTTTTGTGACCTAGTGTGTGGTCAATTTTAGAGAATAATCCATGTGCATTTGGGAAGAAGGTGTATTCTGTTCCTTGTGGGTGTAGCATCCTGTAAATGTCTATTAGGTCCATTTTGTCTAGGTCTTCTTTTAAGACTTTTGTGTTCTTGTGTAGCTTTTGTTTTTTTGATCTGTCCTTTGTTGAGAGTGGGGTGTTGAAGTCTCCTACTACATATGTGTTTTCATCTATATTTGTTTTCAGCTCTCTTAGTAGCTGTCTTATAAATCTTGGTGCTCCCTCATTTGGTGAGTATATGTTGATAATTGTTAAGTCATTTTGGTTGATTGACCCTTGAACCATCTAGGTAGTGGCCATCTTTATCCTTTGTTACTTTTTTTTTGAAATCTGCTTTGTCTGCTGTAAGGATGGCTACTCCTGCCTTTTTGGGGGGGCCGTTTGCTTGTAGAATTGTTTTCCATCCTTTTACCGTCAATCTATGCTTGTCTTTCGGGATCAGATGTCTTTCTTGGAGGCAGCAGAATGTTGGGTTCTGTCTTTTAATCCAGTCTGCAGCTCTGTGTCTTTTGATTGATGAGTTTAGCCTATTGACATTTAGAGTAATTATTGATGTTTCAGGGTCCAACAATGGGTTTCTGGTGATCATTTGGGGTTGTTTTAGTTCTTTTCTTTTTAGTGTTCATTCCTTTTATTCTTCTGCAGGTTTCAATCTTAGGGCTTCTTTCAGGATTTCTTGGAGAGGGGGTTTGGTGGTAGCAAATTTCTGTAGGCTTTGTTTGTCTGAGAAGGTTCTGGTTTTTCCTTCATAAAAGAAGGACAGCTTTTCTGGGTAAAGTATTCTTGGTTGGCACTTTTTGTCTTGGAGTGTTTTGAAGATGTGATGTCATTCTCTCCTTGCCTGGAGTGTCTCCTCTGAGAAATCTGAAGTCAGTCTGATTGGTTTTCCTTTGTAGGTTATCTGTTTCCTCTCTCTTGTTATTCTCATACTTTTTTCTTTATCTTTAGCTTTTGTAAGTTTTACTATGATGTGTCTTGCTGTGTTTCTTCTTTCATTAAAGTAGTTTGGTGTCCTTTTTGCTTCCTGTATATCTATTTTCATTTCTTTCTTCAGATTTGGGAAATTTTCCTCCATTATTTCATTGAAGAGCCTTTCAGATCCTATGTCTCTTCACCTTCTGGTATTCCAATTATTCGTATATTTGTTTTCTTTTGGGTATCTGACAGATCTCTGATTTTTTTCTTCTGTTTTCTTACTCTGCTTTTCTCTCTCTTTCTCTTTCTTTGTTCTCTCTACTTCTGTATCCTCTAGTGTGCTGATTCTTTCTTCTATTTCTTCTAATCTGCTTTCCTAGCTCTTCCCTGCATTCTTGAGTTCTTCTATTTCTCTTTTTATGCATTGCATCTCCTGCAGTTTCTTATTTAGGGTTTCAATTTTGTTTTTCTGTACGTTGATGATATTGCTCATTTTGCTGCATTCTTTTTTATATTTTTCTACTACTTCTCTTAATTCATTGAAGGCTTCTACCCTTTTGCTTTCCTGTTTTCCCCCTCTTCCTTGGCCTCTTTGAGTACTTTCATCACGTTGATTCTGAATTCTTTGTCTGACATATGGAGCATTTCTTCCATGCCATCCAAGATGGTTTCTTCAGATTGTTTATCCTTTGGTGGTGAGTTATTTTTCTTAGGGCTTGCTTGAGTATTTATGTCCTTCCTCCTTCCTGTGTTTTCCTTTCGGATCTGCTCTATGTATTGGGTGACTACTGCTCTAGTACTAGGCATGTTGAAGCCTATATAGTTGTGGTTAACTCTGCATATATGGTTTTGGTAGTTAAGTGTCTCTAGTATTAGGCATGTTGAAGCCTATATAGTTGTGGTTAACTCTGCATATATGGTTTTGGTCATAAGTGTCCTTGTTTTCTGATTTTGCGCCGTCACTGCTGGACTTTGGGTGGAAGCTATTGACCTTCAGGATGGCTGTCACAGCTGAGGGACTGGAAAAGCAGACACACTCAGTCCAAGCCTAACCTGACTGACCAGGGTCCTTTCAGTTGCAAATTGCAGTGCTACCCTTTCTCCCAGGACCGTTTCCTTGGCAACCGGGAGCTGCCTCAGGGTGCAGACTGGAAGGGGACCTCACCTGGCCTATGCGATCCTCTCCCCCAGCTGCTGGTGCTACAGCCAGAGCTAGTTGGAGTTCCCTGGGCCAGTGATGCAGTCACAGCAAGCCCCAGCCCACTCAGGCTGGGCTTTGGGGTGGAAGCTGTTGACCTTCAGGATGGCTGTCTAGAGTGATTGATTTTTAAATCTTACTATGTACTTGTTACTTTTCTTATTTTGCTTGCTTACTCATTTACATATACATGCTTTTAAAAGAGGATCCTAATTAGGTGCTATTCTAGTGATTTTTGCCAAATCGTTACATTTTGCTGGTTTAAGATATTTTAAAATGCAAGCTGATATACCATTTTTTATTCTGAAAATTTGTACAATTTGTGGTATGTATGTTGGTAGAAATGAATTATTATTTGAACGAAATTTTAGTGATTCCTCCATAGATTTACTGGTGATGAAATTTACCTCATTGTTTTTAGTTAGTTTAAATTGATCTTAAAAGAACTTACTTAAGAAAGATAATTCCACTTGATGATATAGTTTATATCCTAAAGGAAAGCAATCTTAAACTCAGTTTTTACTAGAGTATGCCATTTTATGGTGCCATGCTGTTAGTGAATTATTTCCATACTGTCCAAGGTGGCTGAATGAAAGGTGTTTATTCGGTGGAGGTCTTAGCTAAATGAGTAAGGACTTAAGACTTTTGGCAATTTGTAAGAAAATTTAAAAATCACTAATCATCTTCTGTGTAGGCCACTACATAAACTGAGGGTTGGGGTGGCAGCAGGGGTTCAGGGGTGGGGTGTCTGTGTGGAGCCCCTCCTGTCTATGGTAAAATATTTGGGATTAGAATTTTAGTTTTCAAGTAAAGCCTACTAGATTAGTTTCTTTTTCTGGTGTTTAGCAAATGGAATTTTCTTTTACTACATTTCTGGTAGTGCTATAAAATTAGCATAATAGGATGTTGTCTCAAATATAAAAAATGACGTATCTCAATGAAAATTTATCTTTTTAAGAAAATTTAGAAAATCAAGTTTTATACAAAACGTGGAAATAAATGAAAGCATGAGATGTTTTAATTGGTTCATGTAAATAGAATGGTCTTATTACATTTAAAGTTTTTTTGAGATTAGGTCTTGCTATTTTTGCCTGTGGAGCCGCAGGCTCATGTTGCCTTGAGTACCACAGACTCAAGCAATCCCCAGCCTCAGCTTCCCAGGTAGCTCGGATTATAGGCGTGCACGACCACACCCCAGCTATAATTTCTTGGGACTAGGTCTCGCTACATGCCCCCGGTGGGACTTGAATCGCAATCCCTGCCCCCGACCATGGTTTCCTAGGCTGCTGTTTACAGGCATGTACCACCATGCCCGTCCTACATTAAAGTATTTAATTGGATCAGAATGTCATTTTTAGAAGGCTTACCTTTTAAGCAAAATATTTGCTACATAAATCAAGAAACTTAGCTGTGTGCCACTGAAATCAGGTCAAAAGGGGGCAGAAGTCTCTAACCATCATGCCACATTTAAAATGCAGCTTCTGCCAATCAGGTTCCCTCAGGTCTGTACCACCTATGCGAAGCATTTGCCAGGCAAATGTAGTTTAACAACGGTTTTATTTACAAGGGTATTCACAACAGGGAAACGAAAAGTCCTCAAAGCCACAGGTGGCAAGTTATTTCACCCAAAGTACCGTTTAGTCCGAAAGTCCCAAATGCATGTCCACGATGGTACCCTTTTGCCTCTCCAAACCTGAAAGGTAGGCACTCCTGCAAAGTCCAGCCTTTCTCCAGCGTCTTCTCTTTGTTTATTGTCCAGTGTTCCGAGCTGTTCCGCTTCTCCAAGACTCTTCAAACTTCTACAAACTTCTAAATCAGCTTTCCAAATCTGCGGTTCCACGTGCTTTCTTTACCAGGCCGGCCTTCAGTGGTGTCTGGTCAAATCCACCAGGCCTGCCCTCAGGATCCCCTGGTCACCACTGGCATGCCGTTCTGGTGTCCGACTCCACACCAGCTACTCCTCTGCCAGCCATTCTCCCACCATGACTCCTTGTCACCACCAGCTCACTCTTCCAGGGGGTTTCCCCTGGCAGGCCATGTGGGCCTGTTCTCTCAGTCCATGATTCTCATCTCACCTCTGCTCCCTCTCTCTCCTTGTTCCTGCCTTTTTATACACCCTCTCTTCCCACTTTCCATTTTCTCTCGCAGTTCTTTCAGACTCTGCCCACCAGGGTATTTTGGCGCCAATACAATTTTTAACTGAGTCACTACCTGTATCACCACAAATACCACTAAAAAATAATCTTTCTGTGCAACATAGAAAGTTTTTTTCTTTTTTCTCCTAATATGTTTTCTTACATCATCGTATACCCCAAAGTTCTCCCACCACCATGTCACCTGTGAACCATCATTCTGGTCACTTATACTCATCACTTCATCCTCCTTTCCTCCCTCTCCCTTTCTCCATGCTTTAGTTCTGTTATCACTTTTTAATTTTAACTCTTTTTTTGTCCTTTTGTTTTCCTTCTATCTCACATATTAGTGAGACCATCCAGTATTTATTTTTTTCTTTCTGGCTTACTGCAGCTAGTGTAATTCCTTCTCGCTCCATACATGTTTCCATAAATGACATGAATTTGTCTTTTTGATTGCTGGATAATATTCCATTGTGAAAATATAACATGACTTTTTGAACCATTTGTCAATTTGAGACATTTGGGTTGTTTCCATATCTTAGCTATTGCGAACACTGCTGCAATGAACTAGCCGTCTGGTGCCCACAGTTAATGGGCTCCTCTTCTTGGTCCCGTTTTTGGTTCTTGGGTATTCAGGAGAAGTGCCAAAGACCTATAGTGGCTTTGAAGTTTCTGATTTTTGCTAGGTGTTTGTTATCAGTCCCTTTTTAAATTGTTTTTAGGAGAGGGGTTGACCTCAGCCTCTCTATTCCTCCATGTTGTTGAACTGCATTTGGAAAGTTGTTTCTTAGTGACTATTTGAACCCCACTTCTTCAGGATCTTACAGAGAGCAGCTCATGTTAAAAATGAAGTAGATCTGATTTTCTGGTGATTTGCATAGAGTGCTTAGCTTTTAATTTTTACATTTTCTTCTAGACAGATTGAATTTAGTTAGAAATATATTTTACATAGAATAGTTTTTGTCTTGTTTCAAACACTGCTTTACAGTTGTATATATATGTACATATATGTATATATATGTGTGTGTATATATATATATATATATATATATATATTACTTAAGATAAGTTACCTGTATAATAAGACTACTTTGAAACTGTTCTTCTTTGGTGCAGTAGTCAACATTTTGACTTTTAATTTTTAGTTTTTTATTTTAATTATAGATTCACATGCACTTTCTTATAAAATTATAAAATGTTATCACAATTAAGACCCTGATATTGATGTACTTTAGAGCTCATATATCACAAGGATCCTTTATATTGCCCTTTCATAGCTATACTCTTTTTTACTCCCACTTTCCCACCCCTCATTAATTTCTGACAGCCATGAATCTGATCTCCACTTCTATAATTTTGTCATTTCAGGGAAGTTGTGTGTGTGTGTGTTTGTGATCAGATATTTTAAGAATTTTTTTTTTGGTATGTTTCTTTGGAGACTTATTGCTCATTTCATTTTATTAGATTGCTTGGTATTTCATGGTCTGAATATGTCACAGTTTGTTTACCCATTCATCCATTGGGAGAACACCTGCATTGTTTCCATCTTTGGCTATTATATGTAAAATTGTTATAAACATATGTGTACAAATTTATGTGTGGACATAACTTTTTATTTCTCTAGGATAAATGCCCAAGAGTATAACTACTGGGTCATACACTCCTACTAGTATTGAGTTACCTAATTTCTGTATATATTTCCAGCATTAGTGTTGTCACTTATTTTAGTAATTCTGATGTGGAGATATTTCACTGTGGTTTTAATTTGCATCTCCCTAGCGACTAATGATGTAAGACTTACTTCCATGTGTGTATTTCTGTGTGTCTATCTGGTGATAGTTCTTGTCTTTTGCCCATTTTCTAACTGATTTTTTCCTGTATACTATTGAGAATCTTTTATATGTTCTAAGTACTGATGCTTTGTCACAAATGTGTAGCTTGCAAATATTTTTCCAACCTGTTTATCTTTTCTTCTTCCCAGAGTCAGAGCAAAATTAACTTTGTTATATTGTTCTTTCATTTAAGGTAGCATTCATTTACAACATTGTATAATATAGAAGAAAGTACTTTTATACTTCCTCAGATGTGTATCACCACACCACACCCACCACCAAAGCACACATAGTTCTTTATGACAAACCATTCAACTTCCTCCACACTTTGTGTCTGTTCTCCTACCACCCCATCTAGTAGCCTCAATCCTGCAGTCGTGTATCAATGGTTTGTTCTGGTTTAGTTTCATTAGTTCCTTTGTTTTGCTTCTTCATATTCCACATATGAGTGAACTTGTAAGGTATTTGCCTTTCTTCTTCCTACTTATTTTACTTAGCAAAATACCCTCTGGTTCCATCCATGTTGTCACAAATGGCAAGTGTTTGTCTTTTGTATGGCTGTATAGTATTCCATCGTGTATCTACACCATATTTTCCTAATCCTCTAACAGAGCAAAGTTTTGGTTTTGATGAAGTCCAATTTAGCAACATTTTCCTTTTCTGTATTGTACTTTTTTTTTTTCAATTAGGAAATCTCTGCTCTATAGTCTCTTCTTTTCCTAAAAGTTTTATAATTCTATGTTTAACATTTAAATCTGGTCCATTTTAAGTTAATTTTCTTGGTGTGGCCTCTGTAAAGCTTTACAAACTTTATAGTTTAAAAAACTTTACAGTTTAAAAAACTGTAAAGTTTCAGTTTTTGCCTTGATATCCAATTGTTTCAGCACCATTTGCTGTATAAATGATTTTCCATTGAATTGCTTTTGTGTCTTTGTCAAAAATCAGAATTGTTTAGTGGATACAGGGTTTTCTGTTTTGGCATGATGAAAATATTTTGGAGCTAGTGAAACTAGATGATCAGACAGCAGTGTGACTCTTATATACCATTGAGCTGTACACTTTAAAATGATTAGTTTTATGTCATATGAATTTCATCTTGATAAAAAAATCACTTCTAAACATTTATCTCATGGAGTTTTATGAAATTTAAAATGGGGGGGGCGGGGATTGGGCATATCTATGTGGAATTATTCCTTGATGCCCTGTTCTATTTCATTAGTCTGTGTCTATCCTTCTGCCAGCACTGTACAGTCTTAAATAAGTCATGAAATTGGTAAACTGATTCCTCTTATTTATTCTTTTTTTCAAAAATGCTTTAGCTATTCTAATTCTTTTGACTTTCTATATAAATTTTAGAATAATCTTGTCTACACCTAGGAATTGCGTTAGACCTGTATATCAGTTTGGGGACAATTGACATCTTTACTATGTTGAGTCTTCCAATCCATGAACATGGTATGTCTCTCCATTTATTTAGCTCTTCTTTAATTTCTTTCATGAGCATTTTCTAGTTTTCAACATACAAAACCTGTATAGTTTTTATTAGACTTATACCTGTTTTTTGAGCAATTACAGGTGATGATTTTTTTAAGTGTGGTGACACATGTTTATTGCTGGCATATAGTAATAAAATTGATTTTCACATTTTTTCTGTTTTTTATTTTATTTTATTTTATTTTTTGTATCCTACAACTTTGCTGAACTCACTTCTAGGAGTTTTTATATAGATTATTTGGGATTTTTCCAGATGACATTTTGTCATCTGCAAGTTTTTTCTTGCCAAATTGTATGTCCTTTTATTTCCTTTTCTTGCTCTGTTCCACTGATTAGAACTTCTAGCACTCTGTTGAATAAAAATGGTAGAATGGGCTTCCTTGCCTCTTTCAGGTCATAAGGATAAATGTTTAGTCTTTCACTGTTACTGCCTATTAGTTTTCAATAGATGCTGTCTCTCACAAGTTGGAAAGTTCCACTTTATTTCTGTTTTTCTGAGAATTTTTCTCATGAATGGTGGTTGGATTTTGTCAAGCGCTTTTTTATATCCTGTTCATATTGTGGATTATAATGATTGATTTTTGAATATTGAACCAACCTTGCACCCTGGGGATGAGATAAGCCCCACTTAGTCATGATGTATAATTTTTCTTACATAGTGCTGGATTCCATGTTAAAGTTTTGGAAATCAAGGGAACTAAATTAATTTTATCTGTCTCAAGAAACATCTAAACATCTAGCTCTTTACCTTGTTATATGAAAAAAAACTGGATTATCAGAAAAAAAGAGAGCTTACAAATCTGAGAAAGACTGAGAAATTATAAGAGCATTTATGTGGTCATTCTTTGGATTAAAAGGGGCAAAGGAAATGTGAGCCTTGAATGTTGATAGTCTCTCCTCTGTAGCTATTTAACTTATCTTGAATGATAAAATTTGGAATAAGGAGATCTTCTAGTGACTTGGAGTTTACTAGATGAGCAAGAGAGAGAAAGAAAAATGGAATGAGTCTTGAATATAGATGTTTGCTAGTATAGGAACAAATGGTGATCTAGAATTGGTAGAGGAAAATTAGAACTGACAAAAGAAAAAGAGGGGAACAGAACTGTTAATTACTGAGACACAAACCTCTAAAGTCAGATTACTAGAATTTGAATCTTATCTCTACACGTTACACATGGGGGAGTTACTTCTTCAGGCCTCAATTGGTTTATTTGTAAATTATGAGAATGGTAGACTCAATCTCATAGAGTTGAGGAAGAAGTTAAAACAAGGCATTTAGAATAGTGTATGGTTCAAAATAAGCTCTTAAGTATTAGCTATCATTAATTTTAACAAAATTAGCAAATTAATATTGTTTACTCTTTTGCTCTTAATTTAGCATTTGTATCTTCATTATCACAAAACTAATGTATTTATCTTGGCAATAAAGTTATTTGTTTTCATATTTCATTGCCTGGATTCCTCAGTATCTAATTTGTATACCCTTTGACGCACTAGAACACCCTGATGAGAACAGTGAATCAAACCAAATATCTCCTTGTATTGGACAAGGAGATATTAATCTCAAATCTAGTTAACCATTATCTTTTGTGACCATTTAACTACATTACCTAGACATTTGTAGGCTATTTGTTGTCTATTTCCATTATAAGATTTATGAAGGTTAGTGCCTTATCTTTGTAGCCTCTGTCTGACCCACTATCCTCCAGGATAGCTCCTTAAACATTTGTGAACAAAACAAGTGCATATTTTATAATGAGTAAATTTTGCTGGAACTATGGATATATCTGGAATTTATCAGCTTTATGCTTAGATTTAGAATGTTTGTAGTTATTAAGAAGCTACTACCATATTAGCAAAAATAGTGTTTACTATGCCAGAAATTCAGTGTTCTAATTTCTATATAAAATTTCTCTAATCCTGTTAAGTAGCTTTTCTTATTACCATTTTATAGATAGGAGTACTGAGGCACAGGCTAACTTAACCAGTGTCAGAGAGTAGCATTTGAAAGCCACACAATCTGACTTTTAATCCCTCCATTATCTTTGTAATGTTTGAAATCCTTAGTCACAGGATTTATATAGGTATAGATGACAGTTGGAAAGATCATCTCTGTTCCCTAATACTTTCAATAAATTTAGATTTCCTGATTCACTCATTTATATTGAAGCTCAACTTATTAGTTTATAGATTAAGCTTAGAAATTCCTTTGGAAAGAAGTAGCTGGGGAAAAAAATATGCAAGTATTTATTATGAGTGCCAAATGGATCCATATATCTGAGAATTTGTTTTCCTACTTTTTACTGTGAAGCTGCCTTTTCACCAAATTTAGTTGCCTGCAAATTCCTCCCCCAAATCAGTTTTTGTTTGTTTGTTTGTTTCCAACGTGTGGTATGTTAAGGCAGACATTTTATGGGTTAGAGATTCATATGATGTTCTTCAGATTCTTGAATTCCAAAATGTGTAGGTGAGGATAGGTTTAGTTGCCACCCAAAAGAAAAGGAACCCTAAGGTATACAGGTATCCAAAGTATATTTACTCCTCTTGTCTCAAAAATATGGTTATAATTCTTCAGTTTTGAATAGATGATGGTAATGACTCTGAGCTAGCTACATTAAAGAAGTTTCATTCCTTTGTGCTGTCATTAAAATTGTTCTGATTTTAATCATGAAGTGTCTCTGAAGAAATAGATCCTAAATTAACAAAAGTAAAATAAAAATTATATGTGGATAAA
This sequence comes from Uropsilus gracilis, assembly GCA_004024945.1. NCBI lineage: Eukaryota > Metazoa > Chordata > Mammalia > Eulipotyphla > Talpidae > Uropsilus > Uropsilus gracilis. Next base: position 32,642 of record PVHY01012652.1, on the reverse strand, counting down.
TTATTTAAGAGTCCAGAATTTCTTCCAGATGCTTTCATAGATCTGAGTATCCTATTTACACAAAATGTGCAAAAGTTAACCTGTCTGTAAAATGTAGAAAAATGAAGTCCAAATTTTAAATGTTTTTAACAATTACAAATTTTGAATTTTCTCTTTATTTGTAGCTCAGATCGTCTGATAGAAGAGACAATAAGGTAGGGGAAATTTTTGTTTTGCTTTATTGTAGTCTTTTTTAATTTGCATGTGAACAAACATCAGATTTACTCTTTAACTAGGGTTAGTCAGTTCATTCTACTGAAAGATGAGCATATAGCAGTATATTTTATTAGCTAGCCCTTATGAGTGACAGTTAAAGTCTCAAACATTTGTTTCTAGAATACTAAACTGGGCTATTTTAAATAGGTTAATTTTTCTAATTCAGTTAAAGCTTCAGTCTTTATACTCTTGTTTTTAAATGGGAAACAGTCTTAAACATGTGATTTGGTAATGTATAATTTATACCATTTATGTAGACTTGGTTCCCGCTATAGCAGATGTAGAAAATCTCCTGTGGTAATACTTAGTACTATATGTAGTAACATTGAAGTATTTTCTTGTTTAAGGTAAGGAACACTTATTTGTTGGTTTGAAAGACTTAATTCACTAGACTTGGTCAGTTTTTAAATACTTTAATGTCAGTGAAAAGGGAAGTTCACTAAGTATGATTTTATACTTTAGAATTTAGTGATATCATAGGTAGTGTTTTTCAAGAGAAGTAGAATGAACTCCATTCAAACAACAACATTTGTATTCTTACTATAGGCTTGGTTTTGTGCTCAAGTATTTTACACGCTTGCTTTATTTAATCTCCTCAAAGTCCATGAGATAGACACTATCTCCAAAACAAAAAAACAAAAAACAAAAAACAAAAAAATTAAGGTAAGTGATTTTTGCCTGTGGTCACATAATTAATAGTCAAGAATTCAAATTCTCAATTTTGAGTCTAACTTAAGAACCAGAGCTGTATAAACTACTACTATGTTTACCACCTCATAGAAGGAGTACAAGCTTTGGAATGTGATTTGGTTTGAAACCTGACTGTATTGCTTTTTAGATCTTTGTTCTGGGATAGTACTTGGAACTTTCATTTTCTTATGGTTTTTAAAACAAGGTGTTGATAGTACCTACACTAAAAGATTGCTGTGAAGATAAATGAGAAAATATAATACAATGTTTGGCTGATTTGAGGCAACCTATAAGTGGTAACTATTGTTAATACAAAAATTTTCCTGTTTTACATCATTTCTGGAAGCTCTAATAGTACAAAGAACTCCCATATGCCCTTCACTGCATTTATTTTCTCACAATTTCCCCCCAAAACTTACTGAAAATATGTTGTAGACATGAATGATGCTTCTTTATCACTAAATATTCAGCACTAATATTCTAAGTAGTTATTTGTATTGGTAAATGAACTATTTAGTTTAATGAGTTATAATATGTTGTCATTATTTAATAATCTTAATTTGTGATCTTATATAAAATATTCAATTACCATATGATGGGATTTTGTTTAACTTGTTTAAAAACAAAATTTTGATTTTGTTTATATGTACTGGATCTTTCACCTGGACAAATTTTTCCTGATTATCAACTGAAATATCTGTTGTGACTTCTTCCCTTGCATTTATACATAAAGTCAAATCATATTTTGCCAGGGACTCTTTACCTCAGGTTTCCTGTAATCCTTTTCCTTTTTTCCTTCATTTTCTTTCCTCTTCTTTATGCCTAATCTTCTAGGGCCAGACTACCTTAACTAAATTTTTCAATTCAAAGCTATCCTATTTAAGAGCTGGTAATCTGAGTATAAAAATTTGGAGTACCTCATAGGATAGGAACATTTGTGAACCAATGTTTAGTTAAGAAGTGAAAACATTTACAGCTCAAGGTCTTTATTTTACTATTTCTTTGTTCAAAATACAGTTCTTCCATTTGAAATTTCATTTAATATAAAGCTAGTTATAATTACAGATAATATAAAAGTGTCAAATTGTAATTACTTTTACATGTCCTATATATGAAATTTAATTTTTCCATTTGGCAGTAAAATATGTACACAAGTGAATATGAACCTTGTCTATCTACTCAAAAGAACTAATGTTTTTAATATTTATAAATTTACTCTTAAGCTTTAAATGTATAACTATTATTATTGTCTATTGTTGAAAAAATAAATATCTTCAGTTTAGTTCATAGTAGAGCTAACAAAGTTGAAGTTCCAGTAAGCACATAAATGATTTATCATTTTAAAAGCATTATATATTATTTGGAGCTTATGTTTTGCCTCTGAGTATTTGACCCTTGAAATAACAACAGTCTAGATTTCACTCAGCTTGACTCCAAATGATGGAATGAGATGGGAAAGTATGTCTAGATATACTTTGTGTGGTACTGGAAATCATGCATATTCAACAAGATAATAACATAATGTATGATGATAATATCCAGTCTCTAAGGAATACAAAGTGCTTTGCGGAAATTATTTTTTAATCTTCTCTATTTACTTCTAAGTCAAAGTGTATGGTAGATGGTGACATTCCAGTTTAAAAAGAGGCATATATAGTCACAGACTGCCTCAGATTGCTCAGCTTGGGTTTGATTCTGTTGTTTTATGCAAAATCTTAATACCTATTTAAAAATATCTCAGAAATTTATTTTAAAACAACCACATTTTAAATGTATCCTATTTTACCATAGATGTGCACTTATGTCTGACTATTACACTGAAATGTTATTCTATGAATTGTACACTGAAAAAAAATTTAATGGTAGAAGAAAGTTGTTAATTTGACTCTTATGCTTTTTTGTTTTGGTTTTTGTTTCTATGTAAAATTTAGTGTTTTGTGAAGTTGACATCTCTTGCTTCTTTCTGTTCTAATCTTGACTGCTTATTCTGTACATTATTCTAGTCCAGGGATAACTTTTCTTCATTATGTTGAAATAAATGAGATGTTTTGATTGTTTCTTAAAATTAAAAAAGGACTCATTCTGTCACTGCTTAAATTATTCATTGTATCAAAAGCATTTGTCCAGATTAATAGAAACAATATAGCTCTTTTTTAAAATAGCCAAATATTTCATAGTATCTTACAACATGATCTAGCAAAAGCATTACAATGTTTCCAGTTTGAGGACTGGGAGGGATTTAGTTTTTATGTTTGGCTTTTACTATTCTAAACAATGCTTTAGTAACTGCCTTTTTTTATTACTTCTTTGTTTTGTTTTGTTTTGAGACTAGGTCTAGGTCTCGCTATTTTTGCCCATGGAACCGCAGGCTCATGTTGCCCAGGGTACCACGGACTCAAGCAGTCCCCAGCCTCAGTTTCCCAGATAGCCGGGATTATAGACATGTGCCACCACGCTGAGCTATTTCTTTGGGACTAGGTCTCGCTATGTTGCCCTGGGCAGGACTCAAAGCGCAATCCCCAGTCCCAGCGACAACTCCATAAGCTGCCGTTTACAGGCATGAGCCACCGTGCCCAGCTTTTTATTATTTCTTATGCAATTTTGTTTCTTCTTTGCTTTCTCAGGTCTTGGTAGTTCAGTTTCTAGTCATTTGTCATTTGTTTAGAGTAGTCTTTCTAGTGTTGTCCTCTAATAGGATAACTCCTAGATAGGCTATCAGAGACCTTAAAGCAGTGGCAGGCTGGCTGGTGGGCGGCTCAGCAATTTTTCCTTTTAGAAGCTGGGAACCATGCCAGCCATAGACAGGCAGCTCTCTGCTTACCAGTCTCTCTGGCTGTATGTAAGAGACCTTCCCTAGCTGTAGGGATATAGAGAAGTTTAATCCATTGCTACATATAGTCCCTCACAGGTCCAGATCTTCTATTGTCTGGGCTCCTCAGGATGCAACCTAGGTGTTTGCACCAGACATGAAGATAATCTAGCCTTCCCTAGTATCAGTTCCTCGGTCCTTTCCCCACCGAGAGTAGCTTTCTATCTGTCTTTTTTTCCCTGGAGATCTCAAGAGAACTTAGAACCTCAGGTGGAACTGCTCTAGAGTATCTGTTTGTCCTTTGTTCCAGTCTTCATTTAGGAAATGTCCTGCGATGAGATCTGGGATTTGTGCTATGACCACCATCTTCCCTTATTCTCTTCAGTCCCACTACTGCTGTTTTTTTTTTTATTAATGTTTTACCCGTTTTTAGAATTACTCTAGAACATTCTGTTTCAGCACTTCCCTGTGTGTTACATATTAAAATGAATGCTGACCATGCCCTTTAGGATTTTAGTGTCCAGGGAAATAAAACTTTTTAAACTTAATAATCCTAGTAATGATAGCAAAAAGTAGGACATCAGAGTAGCACATGGAAGAGATTATACTTAATCTGTGATCATTGTCATTGGGCTTGGAAATCGAGCCTAATGTGTGTGTCCAAAAAACCTGCGTTGTTGCTTCACAAGTAGATTTTGGAACATAATCTTTTCATAAATTCAGGACTATTTGTATATGAATATTTTATGATGTTACACTTTTCATTCTATTGTTGTAATTCCCTGCTTCCCTCTCCATGGTTTTTCCTGATTGTAAGGGCATATTAATAGCTAATCCCTTTTTAAAACATTTTAAGAAACTTTATAATGTGTTAATGTCTTGTTTCATCTGTTACCTTGAAAAAAAGAAAAGACACCCACAGGAAATGAATTGCTGTCTAGTCCAAAAAAAAAAAATTAGCAAATAGCAGTAGAAATGGAATGGTCATTCAGAAAAAGGAAAGGTGCCTTTTTAAAAATTATTTTATATTTTATCTGCCTAGTGCTTTTAAAGGTGATTTTGCTTACCTTGTTTTGTATTTGTTGTTAAGGGTATGATGTGTCCATGCAAGATTAACTCAAATACCAATTTAATTGTCTTTCCTTTTCTCTTCCTTAACAGCATTGCTATGGCAACAAAGGAAAATATGACTTCACAAAGAGGAATGTTGAAATCAATTCAGAGCAAAATGAACACATTAGCCAGTATCCTTTTTGAAAGTTTAAAATTTGTGTTTTGGGGAGAAAAAAACCTAGGGGTTTGCTTTTGTTCTGTCCTTCTGTTGGATCACAATCATCGGTTGCAGTAGAAATCACTGGTAATTTCATAATGTGAATGTATCCTGCACTTGTACTTCATACAATTCAGTATTTATTTCTAAAAGGTTGCATCATAAATTATATGTCTATTTCTTTCAGTTTGGAGAGAAATCAAGTAGTAGGTGCTTGACAGGGAGTCAGGAAACAGCTGCATTTGGATGAGGTGCAAATACTGATAGTGACTTGTTATGTACAAGGATCTCTAGATCCTCTACTTTAAAACTGCTTTTTTCAATTCTTAAGTTTCCCAATTTAAATAAAGATTATTAATACTTTCAGGAAACCCAGTAGAGTAACTGTTAGACCTGCTACTCTGAAAAACATTTTGTTTACTCTCTGAGAAGTTAAGCCTATTAGGGAAAAAAGTTTCCTTCCCTAATTGATAAGGTAGAAAGACCTGTAATGTTCAAAAGATAATTCTTCTGGATAATTTAAGGCCACTTTTAGTTTGACACCTTATTAGCTATATTGGTATTTTCCAGGTTTTTAAGGGGTTTTTTTTGAATGAATTTTGTCATTTTTACACTAGTATTGAAATCGGGTCAAAAGAGGGCAAAAGCCTCCAACTAACAAACCACAGGACCGCATCACCCATGTGTAGCAGTTACCACTCAAAATGCAGTTTAACAAGGGATTTTACTAACAAGGAAAGTTAGCCAAGGAAACTATTAACAAGGAAAGTTAACCAAGAAAATGAAAAGTTCTTCTTTTAAAGCCACAAATGGCCAGTTATCTTACTCCAGTTACCCTTTAGTCCAAATGTCCTAAACACAGTCCAGATGATGCCCCTTTGCCCCTCCAAACCTTAGAGGTAGGCACTCTCGCAAAGTCCAGTCCTTTCTCTGGCGTCTTCTCTTTTCTTCTTTTCTCTCCAGTGTTCCATGCTGCTCCACTTCTCCAAGGTGCTCCAAACTTCTTCCACAATTGCTGATGCACAAATCAGCTTTCCAAATCCGTGGCCATCGCTTGGTACCAGCTTTCCAGGCCACCTTGCTGCGGTGCCACACTCTCCACACTGGCCACTCTTTTGCTGGCCCCCATAGCTCCTCGCCACCACCAGCTCACTCTTCCAGAGGGCTTCCGCCCAGCCTGGTCACTCAGGCTACTCTTTACCTGGCTGCCGTTCTCTTTTCTCCATTCCCCAAAAGTTCTCTGCCTTTAGTCTCTGCCCCTTGCCTTTTTATCCCCCTGCTTCTGGTTTAACCCCTGTTCCAACTCCTCCTTCTGGCAGCTTAACTGTCACACCCAAGGGGGGGAGGGGCACCCAGTTTCAGTATAAAACCACACATCTAAAATAGTTTATGCTTTAAATGGAATTCTACAGTTTACAGAGTACTGTTATAATCATTCCTAAAGAATGTCTATTTTTAAAATAATAAGTAAAATGGGTATGAGTCAGGACTCCTTAGGCAGGTAGTCACAAAAACCTAATTCAGATTGACTTAAAGGGGGAAGGAGAGAATTTGTTCAAATATTTGTAAAATTCAGAGTGGAATTTGGCTTCGCATGTGTCAATATTCAAGGACTCTTATCTTTTTTACTGTTATGGTAAAAGTCCCAAAAGAACTGTGGTTATTCCAACTTGATTCACTGCCTAGTCCCCAGTCGCTGGCCAAAGAAGGGAAGGGATATTTCTGACCAATCCTGAATTTGCATGTATACCTAATGGCAGAGGACAAGGTCAGCCCTACCCTATTACATGAACTGAATTGTGAACTAGACTATTATAGAAAGGGAAAGAGGGAGTTCTGTAGAGGTGAACTGGCCAGAAACATGTCTTCTGTAAAGAGGGTTTCCTAGTGCTGAGCAACAATCTTCCAAAGGGGATTGTTGATCTTCTTTTACTAAGCAAGAAGAGATTAAGCATTTACTTTATATAAGATTTGTACCTTATAAAAGTTTTTGCTCTTAATGTTTCTTGTTCTACATTTTAAAAATTGTCTCTGCGGGTTGTTCTTTTTTTCATTAATAATTGAAAAGCACATTAATGCCTACAGCATGTAAAGCTCTATTCTAGATGCACAGTGATGTTCAAAATGTGAAGAAGACACAGTCCTAATCACACAATGTGTAGGGGATACAAATAAATACAGTCTCTGTTGAGAGTCATTTCATTACAGGAAAATGCAGTGAGGATTCACAGGGAGTAGGAATTGTTCCAGCTCTCTGGTGGTGGCTTTTCTGACCTTAATATACTTTTCTTTACAAAGAGGCTGTCCCTGCAGGTGTATAATCAGAAACCATTACTAGAAATGCAAAGCAGTACAGGATGCAGAGCCATGTACTTCGGGTTACAACATATAAAGAAGTAAAAGTGTGAAGAGATTTTTCATTACTAGGTAAAATATAGGCGTGATGACTATAAAACTCCTAAGTTTGAAAATTTATCTTTTTTATAACTTGAGAATATATATTTGTTTTTCACTAAGGTATTTGAGTATATAACTAAAGTGTCACCTCTTTACCACCTCCCTTCTTGAAGAAGAGTTAGTACAGTAAATATTATTAAAGCAGGTGTGAACAGTCTGAAGGATTGGAACCAATATTAACTGATAATGAACAACCTCTATCTCAAATATAAAAATGTTTAAGTAAAAAAGTGGGGAGATGGGAGTAGGCAATGAAGGTTTTCGGATTGAACAAATCCTCACATTTCATCTCATGTATTCGGTCTTTACTAGAGTGTAGCATAGGAAACAGGATTACCAAAATAACAAGCTTCTAGTACAGCACACTGTACACACCTGTGTTCCTAGCCCATCCCACCGAGCTAATACTTCCAATTTAACTATTTCCCAACTTGTTGGGCCAACTGATAATGAAGCATGTAGATCTTGTCTTTAGTCCAGCCTTAGTAATAACACTGGTATTTCTGAGTATCAGCTTAGGAAACAAGGCACCTGGGATCTACCAGATAATCAGTAACCTTGAACAGCTGATAGCTTATGTGATAGAAGAGTTGCTGGGATTTATTGTCCTCAAATATTCATCGTTCATTTTACAGACACCTCCCAAAGTTATTCTTTCTGGTCCCTTAGTAGGCTTAATGGTGAGACATGATGCCAAACTCTTCCTGCAACCTCTTTTTTCATGTTCCTTTCCCAAATAAAATTACTTTAACCTACTTTCCTTCCTTATCCTTCCTACTACTAGAAAATAAAAATGCTTAAATAACATACCAGTGCCTGGTTATATAGATCCTAGAGTTGGTTCTTATTGTCTAAATCCATGGGAACCTTATCACTCCACTCTGGGAAAAGAATCAGCTACTTCTTGAAACTAGAAGAGCAAAAGGGGTGATGGTGGCTATCTATACCTGGAATACCCATACTCCCCACACTGCAGGGTACTTTTGCTCCTGACTGCACTGGCTCCCTGAAGCCTGATAGTAATCCCCTTGATACAAAGTAGCTGTCAGCACCATTATTTTCCCCTCTCTCGTGTTTTTTTTTTTTTTCTTTTTTTTCATTCTTATTTGTATACAAAATGTACTGGGATGAATTTGTGGCTTTGAACAGTAGCACATTCCTGGTTTTGACATTTGTGTGCCCAAGACTTTTTCACTAAAATTTTCTTTTCCTCTATTTCATCTTGTCAGATGCCATCACAGACCAGACTGGACTCATGCTGAGAGATGAGGCAAACCTCATTTCTTCTTTATCTGTCCCGGAAAACTGGAGACAGAAATATGCATGAATACCTCTGGGGAGTGATAAGTGTCTTGTTCCCTCCAAAGTTTACCTAAAGCAGCACTCCTTAAAGAGATAGCAATCAATTTGTGAGTGATCCCCCTGCCCCTAATTGCCTCCTAGAAACTGATATGTTAATCAAATTTGTCTAAACCCTCACAGTTTGCCTTCCTTTGAAGTTGCACTCTTTTCCTTTTAAATACCCCTTCCTTTGTGAATCAAGTGTTGCCTAGTCCATACTCCTGGGCAATCCTTAGCCATCCGTGACCAATCTCTTGTAGTCTTTTCTCGTACCCTGCATTCGGCTCTTAACACATCTCATTCGTTATTTTCTGGACCCCACTAATCTCGATTTTTGTAATTCCTGTGACATTTCACTGAAGAGGCTTCTTCTAAATATGACCTTAATAAAGATTTCTCAAAGATCGCTTTCCTGCTGTGAACAACCTCATCCAACGGATCAACCTTCGGAAGCGCCGAGACTCCCTCATCTTGGGTGGTGTTATTGGTGTCTGTACCATCCTCTTGCTGCTGTATGCTTTTCATTGATGGACCGTCTCCAGGGACTCTTGACAGCCACTGCTTTCACACCCTGATCTGGAAAAAGGAGAAGTAGGAATAAGAGGTTGTCCTGATAATTAGCCTGACCAGAAGGATTAACTCAAGACTGACAGTGATTGATTCTGTGACATGGTCAGATCGAGCTGAAGCCGCAGTTTTCCTATGCTGTCTTTTCTAACACACATTTCCTTCTGTGTTTTTTAAAAAATGTTTTCAGTTGCTTTTGTCATCCCAGAAGGTAAGTAAACTAATTGGAAACTGAGTTCCTGTGTTTCACTTACAGTGTTTGAGGGCTGTTGGCAAGCCAGGTCTGCTGACTGGACTCTTCAGAAGACCATGAGTCTCTATTGAAAGACCATTGCCTCTGCCTAAAGACTGCTTTCCTTTCAGACCACAGACTGGGTTCTTGGCCTTTTGGTTTACACTCATGATGAGAAATCACAAGTCATTTCTCAGTAATTTGTGCTATAAATTTCTACTGTTTCCCCAACTCTTTGGTACAATGAAAATTCCATTTTTCATGGTACTTGGAGATGTTCATAGGGCAACTTCAACACAGTGGAGTTGGTGTAAAGCAAAAGACAGTATAAAAATTGTTTTCTTTTTGTGTGTGCATGCACACTGGGGTTTAATTGCATTAAGACAAGAATGATGGGCTTTTTGAAAAGGTTACTGTCATTTTGATTTTCTGTTTATTTCTTCCTTTGGAATAATACTGCTTTACAAAAAATGAAATGACAGCTCAACCATTGTAAAAGAAACTAAGAGCAAATGTCTGTCTGTGTGCCTAAATGTTTCTCATAATGTCAGGATTAACATTTGCACCTCAGTGAGGGGATTGCTTAATTTTCAATGATGTCTATTCAACAAGCCACATATAAGAAGACATTAAGGGGCCACCATCCAGATAATTCCATTTGTAAATGTCCCATGATTTAAGAGCAAAGTTTAAGAACTGTCCCAGGAATTCTGTGTTTTATGAAGATGTATTCATTCCAAATCTCTTAAGCTTTTCCAATCATCCAGAGAATGGTTTCACTATTGAAGGTGCTTGTGACAGAATTTTTCTCTATCTGCACCTGTCTTCTACTGTCATCCCTGAAGAGTAGCAACATTTTAAATCACCCACCAGGATTCATTTCATGGTTTAGCCATTTCTCTGTTTCTATAAATTCTTGTTTAAATGAACTACTGTAAGCAGTTTGAAAACTTCCAACATTTGTACTCCTTAGCAAAAAGGAAGGCTGTGCTTTACCATTGGACTTGACTGTGGTATTTATAAAATTGGTTTCAAAATGTGCTACAGGAAATAAAAGGATATTAGCATGTAGATGTTAACTACACCATAGTGTGTTGATGCTTCAGATCACTATATAGCTGGGCTGATGGGTAAACTAACCCTGGTCTGGTATAGATGGAGAAGTTTTTTATTACGGTGTGAAAGTTTTATGTTCTGGGTGTGAAGGGCATTTGATATATTTTTTTTTAATTCTGGGGTTTATTTTTCTAAATATGGGTTGATTGATCAGTTAGTTGATTGGTGGCACCCTTAAAATAAAGTTTTAAGTTTGCCCAATGTTAAAGGATCAGGGAAGTAAGTTTGTTTATTGAAGTCTCTGTTGAGAGACCAAAACTTCTCTCCCCTGACACTTTATTATCTTTGATTTTTCAAAGGGCCTTGATTGATGGTTGTGCCTCAGCTAGGATTTATGGGATTTTGGTTGCTATATAGTTGGCATTTATAAAACCTGAAGTATCGTAAATAAAGTTATTTATTTAATTATACTACCAGTCTTTTTTACTGGTCTGATTATTTGGTGCACTTATTAAAGCTGATTGTGTAAGAATAAAACTAGGACACAAGCTAATCCAGCTTACTGCGACTCATCCAACATCTGATGACTAATGGGCCTTTCCATTAGACTTATGGTTAAATGAAGTAACAGAATTATGTTGGTAATTTTCTTTGTGAAAATAAACTAGTTCTTCCAAGGAAGTTGAAAAGGTTTGGTGTAGATCTTGGTGTCAGATAGGTCTGACTACTCTCCCGATGCTGTAGCCCATAGTGAGGTGACCCAGGGCCAGATGTAGAAAGCTCAGGCATTACTTGCTTGTCCTTTGCTCTTGCGGGTCCTTCCTTTGCGGAAAGAAACCCTGAAGCAAGAATATATTAGTGCATGTGCCATTTAGAGGTGGAGGCTCTCTTTAGATCCCTTGATAACTGATTTGAACTCTTGCAGTGATGTGCCGTTTAATTTTTTTTTCCTCATCTTTATTTTCCTCCCTTTTTCGCTAGGCACAGGGTCTAACAGTGAATTGCTTCTTAGAGTCAGTCAGAACTGGGAGGTCAGAGGAATTCTCAGTATCTATGTTACCTCTTAGGGAAACATTCTCCCTCAGCTGTGGTCTTATGTTTCATTATTTTAATAATCACTCAAACCTTTCAGTTTCACTACAAAGTATGAAAAGCCATGGCAACAAAAGGACATTCCAAAAGATATATTTCTGAAATTTTGTTGTAATGTGTGCTGATGACTGTAGTGAAAAATATGTATTGAATCTCAAGTCAGTCTCAATCTCAAACCCATCCAAGTGCTTTAGCTGATCCATCCTGCTATCTCTACTTTTTTTTTTTTGCTTGTTAATTTTATTATTATTATTGATGATGGAGCCCCTATAATCTGCATTTATCACTTTACTTTTCTAATATTATAAAGGGACTTTCCTTTTTCATTATTCCAATATTCACTTTTATAGAGAATGCTGTTTTCTGTACTGCCCTACATCAGGCATGTGAGTAAAATCTTGAGAAAGAAAGAAGGTGGTAAAAGGAAGCTCGAGAAAGGCAGTTTTCGTACCTGGAACCAAATATTTATTTAGGTTCTTCTCTTTTAGGTGCTGTCTACATCTGACTAGAAAAATGTACCCACAGAGTCTTTTGATGCCTTGGTATAACCGAAATACCTTGGGCTTGCATTCCCACCATTAATTTTCTCTTTATTCTCACCCTAATAAAAGGACCTTCAAGAACTGGACTAGCTTTTTGGTTTCTAATACCTCACATTTGATCATTAGCCAGATATCATTTCTTGGAAATTGATGACTTACCTTGAATTTTGTGACAAATGTAACTAAAAAACAGAGGAATTCTTAGAAAATTAAAATTGTATATGATTTTCTTTTAGGATTAGGGATTGATTGGATTAGGGGTTGATTGACCTGGTGTCCAAAAAGATGCAGAGCTTTTCATCATGGTCTTTATAAACTAATCTTTTTCCTTTATAAGCCCTGCATACCTTAAGTTTTACAGGGGAAAAGAAAAATAAGAAGTAAATCTTAAGGTTGTTTTTGATAAGAAGCTGAGATGAAGCTGAGCCATGTCCTGAGGGAAACTTTTTCATTTTCTTTGTACCCAAGGTCTCACTTCAGTATCATAATATTTGCATCCATTCCCATCCAATTAACTCTTAAAAAGGGAGGGAAATCAATTCTAGTCATATTTTGCCATGATGGAAGAGGTTTCCTCATGAAAAATGCCAATACAGATTTTAGAAAATCTATTCCAAATGCACTTTCTAGAATTTTTGCTTTTAAAATGGCTTCTTTGGAACCACTTTTGTTGTATTTGTACTTAGTTTTTGTTCTCATCTAAATGTGCATTTTCTGACTGTACAAAAGAAGCTTTGTTTTATAATTGAATAATAAATTAGAAGCCTAAATAGTTCTGTCTCTGGATGTTTGTATTAAAACAGTAGCTATCAAGGCAGTATGGGGATGGTGACTATGAAATCTTTGGTAGTGTATTTCTCAAAATGTTTTAAGAGTGAAACAATACAGGTACTGAAATGCTGTCACCTAGCATTCAGAAAAATTGTGTGACGGTTTCACTAATATATTAACCCAAGAAGTAAAGGAGAATCTCTTAACACAATGAAACACTGGAGAGTATGATGGATATTAAAATTGTACAATTTAGCAAAACAAAACTCCAAAAATCATCCTATGGATACATCCAGAGGTTTTCTCCATCCCACTAGAGAATTTGAAAACACCTTACTTCCCATTCCCTCTTAAAATATTCCTCTTTGTTTTCTGCATCCTTTTTCAAAATAATAATATAATTGAGATATAACTTAAATGCCATAAAATTAATCTTTTCAAGTGTAGTACTGATGACTTTTAGTGTATTGTGCAACCAACAGCACCAGTTTCAGCATTTTCTTCAACTCCAAAAGAAATCCTGTCCCCACTAGTAGTGAGTGAGTCCTCATCTCCTCCATCCTGTTTTTTGTTTGTTTTGTTTTTGAGGCTACATCTCACTATATTGCACAGGGAACCCCAGACTCAAGCAATCCCCAGCCTCAGCCTCCTAGGTAGCTGGGATTACAGGCACGCACCACCACACCCAGCTATTTTTTGAGACTAGGTCTCGCTATGTTGCCCCGGGCAGGTCTCGAACTCGAGGACTCAAGCGATTCCCAGTCTCAGCCTAGGCTTGAGAATTAAAGCCGCATGCCACTGCAGCTGGCTTTCTTCATTCTTTATAGGAGCACGTGACTATTTCATTTCTTAACCACTCCAACTTTTTCCTCCTATCAATTCACTTAAGCTCTAATCCCACCTCTACATTGGGGTTCTAACCCTTTTTTTTAGCTACTTCTAATGTGCGTACAGTTCTGTGTGCACAAACCTCCATAGTAGATGCAATTCAACCCTACTTTGAGTTTTTAAAAAGCGGGTAGACTTCCCTTTTACAGAGCACAGGCCTAGAAGGATGAAACAATTCACTTGATATCTGTGAGTATAGTAAAACAAGGGTTTGACTTCAGGAGTCCTTGATACCTCTAATACATTAGTTCCAACAGATTTTTTAACGCAGGTAGCATGATTAGGAAGGAAGCTGTAAAAATTCATTTTAAAGGTGATGTATTTAGAATACAGGCAGCCTTGTGACTTGCTTATTTTCTTTTTTCTTTTCTTTTCTTTTCTTTTTTTTTTTTTTTTTTTTTTTTTTTTTTTTTTTTTTTTTTTTTTTTTTTTTTTTTTTTTTTTTTTTTTTGAGATTAGGTCTCACTATTTTTGCCTGTGGAACCGCAGGCTCACGTTGCCCAGGGTACCACAGACTCAAGCAATCCCCAGCCTCCGCTTCCCAGATAGCTGGGATTACAGGCACATGCCACTACCCCCAGCTATTTTTTTGGAACTAGGTCTTGCTACGTGCCCCCCAGCGGGACTCAATCTGCAATCCTTGGTCCTGGCCATGGCTTCCTAGGCTGCTGCTTACAGGCATGCACCACCATGCCCTGCCCAGTTTTCAAAGACCGCTAACTACCAAGTATCTGAAAAAGGATTTGTTTGTAAATCACGGTTCATTTGCAAGAACTAATGCATTGAAGTTGTACATTTTTTAGTGACTAAATTGAACCAAACTTCCTGTCTAGCTCTCCCCATCTTCTAGATGAGAATTTCAGGGTTTTTAGAAAGGGCCAGGACACCCCAGTGCAAACCCCCAGTGATGCCATCCATATTCCAGTGGTGGTGTTTTTCCTTTCCAGATAGAATTGCAGCTACTCTTACTAACCTGACTTTTCGTTACCCAGGAAGCAGAGGCAGCCCCGGCATACCGTATTTGCCTGCTATCAGAGATGACCCGCGAATCCCACTGAAGGTAATTGCTACCCGGCGGTTGCCTCTTGTTTCTCTAACACAAATGGCAGGAGAAAAACAATTCTGTTGCTCTTTCTGAAGATACGTATTTGCTGGCTTCATTGAAACAGAGAGGAGTGCATTTTAGCTTGATGCCTTCCGCTCTACTCAGCTGAGATTTCCCACCTCAGCAGAGCTGCTCAGCTTACAAAGCTCTTTATTACTAATTCTCTGAAGACACTTAAAAACTTGGAAGGTTGGGTGCTGGAAAGTCTGTAACTTTCTTCTTAGTGTAATCCCAGAGATGACTTAATGCCCTTTTGACCATCATACATTTATCTTAATTGGTGTCCTGATCTATGTTATTTAGTTTCCCTCCTTTAAGATTCAGAACTCTTAGGAAACAGTCACTTTCTCTTAGTTAGTACATCTCTTTTAGTTATTCTCAAAGATCCAATTAGGCCCTCTACTTTTAATTCAGGGCCAAAAAGGTATGGCATAATTAAACATCATTCTTCCCAAAGTGGCAAGTTCTCAGTCAATGAATGTGACGTGTGAATCTTAGAATTCTCATCATGGGTAATGCTGTGAGGACATGGCATTATGTGTTTTTACCCTGGAGTAAATCCTCAGTCCTCTCTGTTTTTCTCTCCTGCCAGATTGCATGTCCCATAAACTGGGGCCCTGTTGCTCTTTGCCAGACTGTACAGCATTGCCCTCTCAGCTGGGTGCTCTAACTCCCATCGCAGCCCTCTCAACCCACTCTACACATAGCTACCCTAACAGCTTCCAGCCTCTTACTGCTCCCGAAAGTACCCTGCAACTCTCTAGTTTCTGTGGCAGTGTGTTACAGGGGATGTACAGCAGATAGGCCCCCGACATACAGATGAACAGACAACACACATACAAATGTAACCCTGTGTGCTTGGGGGGTAATTGTCTCCTTTCACAGACGGGTAAACAAGCCTGAGAAAGTAAGTTTCTCAAGTTTGCTTGAGAGTAGATGTCCTGGTAGCAGTTCACTGCCCTTTGCTGAAGCCATTTCCTCATCCTTAGGCGTTGTAAAAAGCAGAAGCACACATTGGAGTGGGAAGAACAGGACTAGGTGTCAGAAGTCCTGTGATCTAGTGCTGGATTGGATACTTTCCAGCCAGTGACAAGTCATTAAACCACTGGGGTGCCGGGCATGGTGGTGCATTGCCTGTAAGAGGCAGTCTAGGAAGCCGTGGCAGGGGACCAGGGATCACGGTTCGAGTCCCACTCAGGGCAACGTAACAAGACCTAGTTCCAAAAAAAATAGCTGGGTGTGGTGGCGCACGCCTGTAATCCCAGCTACCTGGGAAGCTGAGGCTGGGGATTGCTTGAGTCTGGTGCCCCGGGCAACGTGAGCCTGCGGTTCCTTGGGCAAAAGCAGTGAGACCTACTGTCAATGAGTGAATGGATGAACCACTGGGCTCAGTTTCTAATCTGTAAAATGGATTCTAGCAACTTTATGCAATTGTAGAGATCACATCAAAGATAATGGTACAGAATTCCTCAGAATGTTCTCAAGGAATGTGGAGGTTGGATCCACCTTTCACCTGCAAGTGTCTGGAAAGGAAGAGCAGTGTTCCATTCATCTGTATATGAATTTTTGCAGAGATCCTCACAACTTCTCAATTCAAACTGGCTCAGAGTCCCCATCCTACTGGACTTAGCAAAAATGGGGGAAAAAAATCAATTGCTCCTAATTGCTAAATCTGCTGTTTGCCTCTTGGGTTGAACCAAGCTCCCCAGGATCTCTCATGGTCTAAAATATTTAAGGTGAACACTCAAATCCAACAGCATCCCATGGATATGCTCACTCCCTGAGCCCACATAGTTCTTGAAACCACCAACTGCTCTGCTTCTGTATCACCTTGGGCACTGGATCTTTGCCAAGGAGCCCATCTACACTGGACCAGCCCATGCCATAGCCATTCCCAGAGCACCGTGAGGGACTGGAACCCTAAGCAGGGAGCAAGGCAGAAAGCTGATGCCAGAGTCCCACTGCCCAGTCCTCCGCGGGAAGGTCTTAGTCTTACCACCTTTTCCTTGCCCTTTTTGGAGTGGTCCCCTCTCTTAGAAACAGAACCTGCTTGTGGGGAGGTAGAAGAATGAGATGGTAACTCTCAGCACCTTAGGTTAGTGGTAAATGCCTAGTACCTGGCACATAATGGGCATTATGTGGTTGAATAAACAGAGGGAGGAATTGAAAAATGCTCTGAAGTTTTAACCCAGTTCTCAGAGGTGGTCTGCCCTGTATCTTCTTGTCTCTAGAGCTCTGAGGGATATTCCCCTACAGCACTCTGTGATTGGCTCTCTCCCTAGAGTTGTGGAGCACAGGCTCCACAGTCCAGTGGTCTCAACTGGGAGATTTTGTCTCTCCCCTCTTTAGCCTTCAGCATGTCTGCAGTGCGGTGGGGTGAATGCTACTGCCAGCTACCCAGGGGAGGCCAGAGATTTTGCTCAATATCCTTATAATGCACAGGACAACTCTTCTCAGGAACAAAGTATTCAGTCTAGAATGTCATTAGTGCTAGTGTTGAGAAGTTCTGGCTCAAATTGAGTTCATAGTAAAGTTGACAGTCTCCCTCCAGGGAAGACATTACTCAAATATACCCACTAATCTCTTTCCATCCTTTTTTTTTTTCTTTCAGAAAGAGACTAGTTCTCGCTATGTTGCCCAGGGTGGTCTCGAGCTTGCGCACTCAAGTGATTCCTAGCTTCCACCTCCCACGTAGCTGGGCTTACAAGCACATGCCGCTGCACCCGGCTCCTCTTTCCAGCCTTGACTACCTCACTGCCTGTAAGACAAAGCTGGCAGGTCTGACCGTCCACCACTTGCCTTTGTCTTTCCTTACTGCCTCAGCCTGTCACTTCTTCCTCCCAGTTACATCTGTATCTTCCTTGATGTCCTGGGCTTTTGTAAAGTCCCTCTCCTCTGATGGCTTCCTCTCCAGAACCTGTGCACAAGATACTTCCTCCTTGAATAGGAACCCTGACTATATAGGGTCACCGCTTAGTGACTACAGGGCTTGCTTTTGTGGTGAAGAAATGTTTTAAAACAGAAGCGATTGTATACAGTTCGAATTTACACCTGTAAAGAATTGTTATGTGAATTTCACCTCCAGTTCTTAAAAAAAGGAAAAACACGACATAAGTAGTACTTCTGCTAGGAAGATTCCCTCACCTGGCCCTCCTGTGTGACTCCCAGTTTTTGTGTGCTCCACAGTCCCTGTCAGTGACCAGAGTAGGTGCTCAGTACACACTGAGACAGAGATAGGAGATTCCTGCACTGAAGTGACTGTAGACTTGAAAAGGAGTGTCATCAGGCGCCTCTGCCTCTTCCCTAACTGCTCCCTCACTGTTCTCAGCTCCCAGCCCTTTCATTGTCTTTCCCCATGGCCAGGCAAGAAAAGCAGGCACCTGGTATGAGGAGCCTGGCTTTCCACAACTATTTCAAGACAATTTTGTTGCCAAAGAAAACTTGGAACCAAAGAGTGACTGCAAATGAGGGTGGCACCATCTGCTCCTAGGAGGGTGATCTGCTTTATAGAGCTCAGCTTTCAGCACCTTGTTTCAGCACCACAAGGGGCTCCCATCTCTTCCATTTTAGTGCAGGCAGGACCTGAACCTTTATCTAGAGAAATCATGAAAAGAGTTTAGACCTCTGACTGATCTTTGGTCGAGTAATTCCACTTGTAAGAACTTGTCACCTACATGCAAAATGTATATAAGGATGTTCATAGCAGCGTTGACTGTAAAAACAAGACTATAAGTAACATAAATGACCACCAGTAGGAGGATGACACAATAATGACATCATTCTACATCATGAAATAATATGCAACTGTTAAAATGAAAGGTAACTTAGAGGTTGATAGGAATCTCTGGGATATGTTAAGTGGGGAAAATGATACATGGGTATTATATACATGCTTTCTTTAAAAAAGCTACTTTATTGGGGTGTAACTGACACCAGTAAACTTGATATATATTTAAAGTAAACAATCACCATAATCCAAGTAGTGAACATATTCATCAGCCCCAACAGCAGGATAGGAGACTAAGAACATATAGGAAACCTGTTTCCTGACCATTTTGCAAACACAAAAATCTCTCAATCAGGTAAGCCCTGCATCCTTGACTTTGTTGGTATATTTACTGTTACCTCATATAATCTGACAGCATAATTACAGCATAGTTGTAATTATAACTGTCATCTCAATGCCCATTTTATAGAGAAGAAATTGACCATTAGCTGGATTAATTGAAAGATCACATGCTAGGCAAAAGTAGAGATGAGAGTCACACCCACATCTTCTGACTCAGGGTCTTGTGCCCCCTCCTGCATAGCTAGCTGCCTCCCCAGAGAGCCAGTCATGCACTTCCTTCTAGTAGGTGTTACCAAGCTGTAGGTCCAAGGCAAAATCCCCAGGAAGCAAAACCTACAACCCAAAGCAAGAGGCTTTTTGCCTGATGTGAATATTGTTTAGCTGCACACTGTGCTCTGGGCATTAAAAGTTCAGCCCAGAAAAGGATTTTTCAGACAGTGTACATGTTTCTGTGGTTAATATACTTTCTGGGACAGTGGGTACAGCTTCAGTGAAATGCTGATCTTTCAGCATAATCACTTGGAGAGAGTTGGGTTATTGTTTCCTCCATGAATCAGCATTTTGGAAACAGTTGCTTGCAGCTTGGGAAGTGGGGACTCCTTGGGAAGTGACCTAAAGGAATTCAGCACCAAGGCCAGCAACTGAAGGTCCACTGAAGACCAAGCAGCCATAATAAAGGGGTAATTCTCAGCCAGAGCAAACTGGAATCACCTAGAAAGCTGTCTTTAAAGAAACAAACAAAAAAATGTACAGGTTCCACCCCAGATAAAAACCTAGAGCATGAATTTTCTTTTAGACTTCTCTTCCCCAGATGATTGTAATATGCGACAAGGATTGAGAATGACTGTAGTAATAAATCAGTAAATACAAGGTGAAGAATTCCCAAGGAATGAGCAGCATTAGGTGACCTTGACAAAATAGATTAAAAGGGACCTGGTGGGGGAGTTCTGAGCCCTGCTTCCATGGAAATTATCCCTGGTCTACTCTCTTCTACTCTTCATGCTGGCATCATATTCCTTGGGCTCCCTTCTCATAGCCATAAGGAATAGCGTAAACATTTTCATGACAAATTGGGGAAGTCAGCTGGGTCCAATTCAAAATACACACACACGCACACACACACACACACACACACACAGAGCAATATCAAGAGGTTGCAGATATAACAGTATAACAGTAGTTTGGGAGTTGGCAGGATTTATCTTGATTTCAAGATTAAAATAAAGTCAAAAGTTGTTCAGTTCTTTATAATGGAATAAAAATTAGGAATCACTTATATTAAAAAATAGAATATGGATTTTAGCTAAATAATCAGGAGTTACATGACTACATAATGAAATTCAAGCAGTCATTGAAAAGTAAGCAACCTATGAAAATTTAATGACAAGGGACACTACACGTGGTGTGTTACATGGAAAAAAATCTGGTCACAAGAAAAAATGCACCATGAAATCCCAATTTTATTTTAACAATATATTTGCAAATGTATGTTTTAAAAAATAAAAAATACGCAAAATGTTCAACAGACTATCATAGAATGCTGGGAAAGTAGGAGATTTTTGTTTTTATTGTAATTTCCTATTTGACCCTTATTTCTACAAATGAACATACATCCAAAGAATTTGCCATTTTCAACAGAGAGGTGACTGAAGGGAATTCAGGGTGAAATAAAATTCCATAGCATAATCAATGACATTCACATAATGACACTGCCCTGGCATAAAGAAGTCCTTTAAGGCACGTGTTCTTGGTTCCTTGGAGCTAAATATTAATTTGGGTAGAATTTAGCTCAGTCTAGCGGACGAATTTGTTATGTTAATATGTTAATTTTTTATGAACTAATTGGGTTGGGTCAAAGAGTGAAATCAGAATAGAATCACAAAGAGATTTTTTAAAATGTAACATTTCATGCCAATTCACTATTGCTTTCTTTAAAGGACATAATCTTGGGTGAGGCATTTATCTAGCAGGTCTGCAACATTAAACTACATAACCAAACCATGTTCCGAGTGGGAAGCAGTGCTGGAAGCAGAAAGCAGGCACTGAGAAGGAAAATCTACCAAATCTTTTCTCACAGACCAGCTGGGGGAGCCACTCTCAAGTTCTCTTATAGGCCACCTTCTGCAGGGAAAGAAGCGTAAGGTTGGTTAAAGAGCTGAAACAGTATTCACTTAAATAAAAGTAGCAAGTCCTGCTTGAGGGCATCTCAGAGGAACCACAGTGCAGATGTCATCATTGCTGTCCATGAACACTGTAACTGATTAAATATGAGATGTAAAATGTTCACAGTTCCACTGATGATTTGGTGCTCCGATTTTCTACCAGTGTGGAATTTCCAAAGTGCTCTTGGCAAAACAGAATAGGCTCCATCCATTGACAATGTGCTTTCAGTACAGACATTTTCCAAGGCAGCTTATTTCTTGCTTCAAAAATATAAATGACTTTAAAATGTAGCAATCTAAATAAAATAAAATAAAATGCAGCACATGCCAAGTGAAAAAATAAGAGTCCTTTTCATCCATGATGGATCATCCATGATCTATTGTCTTGAATCTCCCAATATTTAGGAGATCTTTTCATATCTTCCCTGTTATCGGGGACAGAAAAGAAGTTATAAAACTGTGAGCTAATGCTTCATTCCCATGAGCATGGTTCCTATCAAAAGTGCTGGTAAATGGTGAGGGTGGGGAGAAATGGGTACCCTTGTGCATTGTTGGAGTAGTGTAAAATCATGCAGTCACTATAGAAAGCAGTGTCATGGTTCCTTAAAAAATTAAAAATGGAAGTACTCTAGCAACTCCATTTCTGGGAATATACCCCCAAAGAATTGAAAGCAGTATCTCTAAGAGATTTATATACCCATGTTCATAGCAGCATTAGTCACAATAAAGTAGAAGCAACTCAAGTATCTCTTGAGGGGAGCTTGGGTCAACAAAATGGGACGTGTTTGTTCAATGGAATATAACTGCGTCCCCAATAGAAAGGATATTTAGACACATGCTACAATGAAGGTGAAACTTGAGGACATTATGGCTAAGTGAAGGAAGCCGATCATAGACAAATGCTGTGTGATTCCACTTATATGTAGTACTTGGTCAAATTCACAGAGATGGAAGTAGAAGGGAGGCTTCAGGAGCTAGGGGAGGTGAGGGATGGGGAGTTCATGTTTTGTGGATACAAAGTTTTAAGTTTTGCAAGATGAGTTCTGAAGGTGAGTGGAGATGATGGCTGCACAATAGTGTGCGTGTGCTTAACACTTAATATGGTTAAAATGACAAATTTATGTATATTTGATCACAAAAATTTAACTGTAGACGTTAGTTAGGAGATATTCTTTGCTGTTGGGGTAAAAGAAAAAGATGTTTTTATTCTCCGGTGCTTATGACTATGTGTCCTTGGATAATAGCATCATCATTTATAAGCCTTTTTTATCTCATCTGTAAAATAGGAAGGCTAACCCTTTTTAAAAATAGGCTATCAGCGATATCAGATGATGTGGTGTATTAAAGTATATAGTAAATGTTTAGTAACTATTAATTGAATGAATCTATTCATGCATAACAGAGCTGAGAGTGGAATGGAGTGTCTCATGATTTCCCCCCAGATGATTAGCATTAAGAATGAGATTGAAGTTTTTGGTGAAAATGCTCTGGATTCAATTCACCTGTTCTCCATCTGTCTACCCTCTATTAAACATATATAAAGAATGTGATCTTTTCATGTCTCCTTCTGGGAACAAGCCCTTGTCCCCAGATAATGGGATTTCATGGTTTCTGTATCACCACATCCCTGCTTCCTGCAGGAAGAAGACTCAAGGGAAGTGGTCCTTACCTTCCCACATATCTTACCCTCCCTGAGGAGATGCATCTGACAAGGGGAGACGTCCTGGAGCAGAACATTCTCTGAGGAGTACAGCCTGCTGTGGCATGGGCTCCGCAAGTAGCACCATGGGCAAGCTGAAGGTTGCCTTTGAACTGATTGAGCCACCATTGGGACCAGGGTTGAGCTTGATGGAACTTCTAGGAAGACTCCCCAGAAACAATCTAGATATGAAAACCCTAAGCCATATTGAAATGGCAGACTGGCCTGCGAAGGTTGAACCATGGCAGATGTAGTTCTGGCTGGGTAAGTATTGATGACTTGGAACTGTCATCAAAAACATGATGTCAGAATCATAGGGGGCAGCTTAGGGGAGAGTCTTATGCTGGGCACAGAAGGTCCTAACTGGAAAGTGTTCTGGTGGGAAAATGATGACAGTCATCTCAAAGCCACTCAGATTTTTTCAATTTTGGGAGAACAAAGACTCAGAAAGGTAGGATAATTTATGTTTAATTAGAAAGTACAATTTGTTATTTTTTTAGTGATCAATACATGCCATTGGTGAACTATTACCATCTCCTCCCACAGTTAAAGTTTTTAACCATTGTCTAAAGCTTGTTTTATAAATATAATGCTTCACATTTCAGATGGATAAAGGTGAGCTCATATTAAACTAACCTGACAAGAAGAGAATTTCATCTTCCTGCATTGCATGAGAACAAAGGGTCACCCCATCTTAAACTCCCACGAGACTTTTGGCTTTGTTAATTAAGCTAACCAAACCTCTTTGTTGAATTCAATCTTGTGAAATCCATTTTCTTATCAGTTCAGACAAGGCTTTTGACAGACCGTATCCAAATGAAAAGGGCATTTAGGTTCCTGAGATGTACTTCAGAGCTTCTTTTTAATTATAAGATTTCTTCAAAGGTAACCTATATTTCTGATTTGATATCTTTTTTTCCTGCAAGATAGAACTTTTATTATTATATCTTCATCTCCAGGTCTAACTCCACCTGTGACCAACTTTGAGAATGTAAGCAAGGTCAGTTAACCTCTCAGATGCCTATACAAGTGGAAGAGTTTGTAGGAAGAGTTATGAGATGTAGTTCCTGTACGGGCAGACATGTGACTTAGATTTCAACATTACAGACTGTGCACTCCCTCCTCCCCCCTTTCCCCCTTCCCCCCCTTCCTCCCTGGGCCTGGATCAGAGCTGTCCCCACCCTGACAGGCTTGAATAGCAAGAAGAAACCAGTAAATGAAATAGCATGAATAGCATGAACTAGGTGGTCACTGAGCAAAAGCATACACTTTTTTTTTGTTTCATCAGACATGCATAAAGCACCTACTAGGTGCTGGGTCCTGTCTGGGACCTGAGCACTAACTGTGTACACAACAGACTTAAGATTGTGGTGGGAGGGAAACTGACAGTAAACAAATCAACAGGTTGAGTTCAGAGGGTGGCAAATATTACACCAAACCTTAGGTTCCTTAATGTGAGAAAATTTCTGGAGTGTGCAACTGGAGGATGTTTTTGTCCTCAGTTAAAATTGAGAGCATTGTGGGGTAGATTTGGAAGGGAATATGCTAAGTGGTATATGTCAGAAAGAAAAAGAAAAATATTGGATGGTCTCACTCATGGGGAGGGTATAGGGAAGCCGAACAAAGGATCAAGAAAAAGACAAAACTCCAGACAAAGCATAGAACTGAGGCATTCAGCAGGGAGGGAAGAGGTCAAAGGATAATGGTGACAGTCACAGGTGCTGTGGGGTGGGAGAATTATGGGTACTACACCTGAGGGAAGAAGTCAAATAATGTACAAAAATGAACAGTGAAGTAAGAAAATTTTAAAAAAATTTCAAATGAGGACATTGTGTCCATTATACTTTATTCATTTTCCAAGTTTGCCACAATGAGGTGGGACTCACTTTATAATCGATAAATTTAAGGAAGAAACTGTTTGCTGGGGAAACCACAGGGGAAGGAGAATGCACATAGAGTACAGTGGTGGCAAAGGGGGAGCGGGGCCTGGTAAGAGTTTCCCTCTACTTTTCTGTCCTGGCGTCATTATGTTGTACTTATAATTAAACCTGCTGCTCTGGGAGCCACCATCCTTGGTCTCCTCGGTGCTGTTTACCTCCTACCTGTTTAACCAGCGCAAGAGCGACTCCCAGAGGATCACGATCAAAACATTAGTTCACCATGCTTGGCTCCCCTGAGAGGGCGGCCTGGCCCTGCCTGGAACTGAGTCCCTCTCCAGGAATGTCCCGAGACCCTACACTGTCTCTCCCAGGCAACCAGCCAGAGATAGCCCTGTCTGGGGCCTCCCTCAGATTCCCAAATTCCCCCCAAGAGATGGGTGGTTTGGAGAGAGTTGTGCAGTTTGATTTGGGGGGTGAAGGGAAATCACATGAGCCCATTCTTACACTCAAATCCAAGCCTATTACATCAACTTTTCAGCAGCCAAGTTGGTCCTTAATAGACACCTTGTTACAGTCATAGGTTTTCAAGAAGGCTTAGTTAGTAGAATAGGGACCCCTGCTTCACAAGAAAGAGGTCCCCAAGGCATCCCGACCCAGCCAGGGTGATGGGAGGGCAAGGAAACCGAGGGGCTGAGGCCAAGAGGAGGCTGGAGACAGGAGCCTGGCAGTCTGAAGATCCAGTTCCAGGAAGAGGGCCAAGACCAAGATTGAATCCAAGACGAAGGTCAGAAGATCATCCCTGGAGACGAGGCCTGGGAAGTGAGCTTCACTGGAGACCCGTCCTGTGGGTTGGTCATTCTGAGGAGGGGGAGAGAATCTCTGCAGGCTTCCAGGCTGTGACAACACCAGCTCTGTCCCACCTACAGTGTGCTCGTGCTGTGTGTCCTACTGCAGGTGAGGCTGGCATGATATGTGAGGAGGCAGGTGGGGGGGAAACTGAAGGCGCCTACTACTTAAAAGCTCAGCAACGCCAACAGCAATGCAAAGAGCACTTAGTTGAGCCCTTTTATTATAAAGCTACTTGCTGTATATTGAAAACAAACCCCTTTTTAAAAGCTTGGAAGAAAAACATTCAGCTATTCACATTGATTGCCTTGGCTAATGGATTATGGGGAATATCTTTCCTCCCTCACACATTCCTAGCTTAAAAAAAAATAAATTATAAATTGTAAAAGTAATACAGAAATGAATGCCCCTGGTCAGATTCTGGTGATATGAGGTATACAGAATAAAAGCTGAAAGGCTGCCTTTATCACCACCCCAGAGCCACTCCCCCTCCCCATGGGTGATCGCTGATTGCAGTTTTGTGTCTATGATTTTAGTGCTTTTATGTCTTTTTTTTAAAGTGTAAGGGATGAATATGGCATGGGCTGGGGAGCTCAGGACCTTCTTGTGGATGAGTCTTGCTTCCCACACCGCCTGCCGCCCTGAGCGCTGGTGGCACATTGCCCGTCAGACAGAGGCCCTGGGCCAATGCTCCTTGCCCCACAGTCCTGCTTACTCCTGGGAGATGCCAAGAAGACCAGGTCTCCTCTCACCCGGAAACCTCTTCCTCTGACAGGCAACTGTGCACAAGGGGATCCTTGTCCAAACTTCCTTAAGGAACCTAGAATTCAAGCCAAATTAAGAAATATCTAGAAGAAAAAGTAGGCAGTGAAATACAGATGGAGAGACTTTGGAGGGACCAAAGCCAACTGAGGCAGGAATGAGATCTGAGTTACCCCTTACCTTCCCATTGCCCGACCTCTGCCTCCTGCTTTGCTCTGAAAGGTAAATCCACCAGGAGGTTCCTGGTCGGGACCCTGGGAGCCTGGGGCTCCCAGGAAACATGAAGAAAGCAAAGGCAGCTAAGACACCCATCCGTTACCCTCAGGGACTCACTTAAGTCAAGTCTAGTCAAGCTCAGCACCCCAAGCTGAGCTTGAGGGGCTTCCTTATCTAGCTCCACCTGCCAGCATCTTCCTCTTCCTGACCTGTGTGGTCACTATGGTGACTCAGCTGCCCCTGTGGGGAGATGGGGCTCTTCTCCCTGGTCTGGAAGAGCAAGGGCCCCAGGCAGCACTCCCCAGTAAGAGCTACTCCCAGAGCCTGCTTTTCTGAGCCTTCACAATAGGCTCAGAAAAAAATTGGAGAAAAACTGGATACCTAAATGGCCAGCAGCAGGAGAAAAGAGAAATGAGTGATGGTTTGTACAGGTTATCCAGTCATTTAAGAAGATGTTTACAGAGTCTTCAGTAACAGGGAAATGCTTGGCTCAACAAATCTAAAGTAGATTTGGAAGAAAATACTCCTCAAAGGAAGGGCTTGGCAATGTATTCAACTTAAGAAATACTGCTTAGCTACCCTGCCTTAGAGATTTATGACACACTTTGGTATTTTAAAGGCTCAGAGACGTCTTACAGTCTAGTGACTGCTGAGCTTATTTAACTGTTTGCCTGCTCTCTAATGACAGAGATCCTTTCTCTAGAGCCCCCTTCCCCAAACAAAGGGTTAAAGCTCTTTGACATGACCAAAGACGTTACTTTGTATCATGCTAAAATGTTTATTATTATTTGTTAGATTTGTAGATTGATACTTATGATAACTACAGAATTGCTTGATAACACATATGACACAAATAGTAAAGTCAAATTATAATAAATAAATAAAGCTACCATAGATTTGGAATCATATGTGCTAGGATTGAGGTTTAATTTCTAGTTTACTCATAGGAGTAGCAAACTCTTGGAGTTCTCTTGTCAACCTCTATTAAAGTTGAGATTATGACCTTCACTTTACTGAGAGTTAAAGAAATGCTTGCTGTGTACTTGAGTCTGCTTTAAAATAAAAATCTATTTTTAAAATTAAAAAAAAATGCTTTTTGTTTCCATTAAATTTTTTTTTTAATTTAAGAAAAAAAGGGTTAAAGCTTAGGGTCCTGCCTGCTTTTGTCTCCCTGTTGGGGTGGTCACTATGTCTCCAGCAGATAACGGACACCCCCCTGGAAGCCCTGGGAGCTCCTTGACCAGGTGGCTGCATTTCCCATCTCCCCTCTGGGCCCCCACCTATTCCCACCATATAGCTTGGCACAGAGTTTGCTGTAAGAGCTTTTGGGTTGGCTCCATCACCATCATTAATTCAGCTGTAATAAAAATCCATGTACACTAACTGGTATCCCTGACGTTGCTGTATAAGAGTCCAGCACTTGCTCAACTGGACAACTTCAGGACTCAGCACAAATGTCATTTCATCAGGGACAGTGTCCGTGATTCCATTATCTGCATCAGCTTCCTCCATCATTTACTTTCATCACATACTTTCTTACCACTGATCACAGTTTAATTTTTTTGGATACTACGCTATAAATCTTACAGAACGGGGGCCCTGTTGGCTTTGCTCACTGTAGTGTGCTTTGCAAACTTACCATGATGCCTGGCATATATCAGACAAACGTTTTAACACATGTTTATTCAGCAAATGAACTATAATTTGACATGTCACTTTTTAAACTAGCCAATACCTTGATGCTTCACATCTGGAATGGACTCACTTGATTTTATCATCTGTAAAATGGGTCAAATAAAAGAAGGAAATTGAGTTAGTCATAGATAAACCTTGAAAACTTAGGTGGATTAACACACACATACAGTCAGTAGATGAGGGTTAGGAAGAAAGTGAGGAGCCTCAGCTGACAGCCTGCCTGCTGTCTTCTGTGGTTTCCAAGGCTGCCCGGGGAGTTGACATACAGCTGGCAGATGAGAGAGACTAGAGGAGCCTATGCGAGCTTTTTAAGGGCTAGAACTCAAAAGGAAGCACATTATCCCCTCACATTCAGTTGAACAAGATACAGTCACATGGCTACACCCAACAGCAAGGGAAGCAGAGAAATGCAGCTAGCTGCCCAAGATTAAAAGGAAAGAGGGTTTAGTGAAAAATTAGTTCCTGCCACAGAAACTACCCTGCAGATTTAGAGCAGAGGTCAGCAAATGACAGCCTGTGGACCAATTCCAGTCAACCACATGTTTTTGTAAATTAAGTTTTATCAGAGCAATCATACTCGTTTATTTATGTACTATCTCTGACTGACTCCTTTATGCTATAAGAACAGAGTTAAGTGATTGCCACAGAGACCATATGACCTAGAAAGCCTAAAATATTTTCTTTCTGGTCCTTTCCAGAAAAAAAAAATGCCATTCTGACTTAGAGGATTTCTTAAAATATTCTATTTATGTTTACTTCCCTTTGGAGGGTAAGGAAAGGAAAGGCATCAAATCTGAAGCCAGTCGCAGATACTGTCTCAAGGCCAGAAAAAGGCCACTTTGTGCTGGCAATGTTGCTGGTTTTCAGACTGGTCCTGTTAGTAATGAAGATGAAAGCTTTAGAGAGATGAGAAGTAAAGACCGCTTCTCCCACAGCGGCTTGACGAGTAGCAGGCCAGTTGTCTGTGTTTCCGGAGAGGTGGCATTGGAGAGGTGGCAGTGTGGGGAACAAAACAAACCTCTTCAAGGATGGGGTCCTAAGTCAGCCATGGTGGCACACGGCTTTAATTCCAAACCTAGGACGGGAGGCTGAGACTGGGAATCCCTGGAGTCCGCAGGTTCGAGATCCGCCCAGGGCAACATAGCGAGACCTAGTCTCAAAAAACAGCTGGGCGTGGTGGAGGGGGCAGAATTGGGGGGGTTGAGGGAGACTTCCAGGCATCTGCAATCTCGCCCTGGCCTCCTGTCTGTGCTCAGCTCTCCTGGGGTCAAGCGGCACCCTGTCCTCCATAGCGCACAGCAGCATGCACCCTTCAGGTCTCCGGGTGCTGCTCAGCTACCCCCTTCGGCAGGCACCTGGTCTCCCCACACCGTTGTTCACTCCGAGCTCAGTCCCACAGAGGCAGGCTGAGCGCTGGCAAGCGGAGCTCCCCTACTGCTCTCCTGAATGCGTGCTCGTGGAACCAGGAAATCAGTTGGCGCAGAGCATTCGAGCTGGAGTATTATTTTGACATGTTAACCACATGTTTGCCTTTTTCTGCATTTCCTTGAATCCCCGTTGCCACCATTTATTCACACATCTCACCCCAGAGTACAGGAAAGCCAGAAAAAAACAAAAAAAAAACCCAAAAACAGGAAGTAAAAGGAGCCACTTCTTGGCAGTTGAGTTTCAAAAGCCTGCTCCGGAGAGAGGAATAGAAAGAACTAAGAGCTTAAAGAAATAGATTTAGAGGAATAAATATGCGTCAGACTGAAGCTCCTACACATGAACCTGCGGTCAGGGCAGATGAGAAGTATGTGATCCTCTGGCCTTGAGGTCTGGGGTGGTGGAGGTTGGTTCTGAGAACAGAGGGGCTTGAGCACTTATTTCTGACAGAGAAGTTGGAGAGAAGGAGACCAGAGAGACGATAACCCAGTGGATCTGGGTAGCAGCACCTGGGAGAGCTTGACAGAATTTCTGCAGCCCAACGTAGCAAATATGGCAGGAAACATCAACCTCCATTCTCACATCCTTCCTAGAAGAACCTTAGTTTCCCTTGGGGCAGCTGTGTACCCAGCTGAAAAGACTATTTCCCAGCCGCCCTGGCAGCAAGGGTGCTCAAATGACACAACTGCCGCCAAAACGTTTGAAGCACCATTAGCAGGTGCAGCTTCAGCTTTCTTATGTCTTTTGCTTCTTCCTGGTTTCCTTCTTGCTGCCTGGAAGGATGGGTGCTGTGGCAGCCATCCTGTAGAATGCTTAAGGACAAAAACCTTAGAAGACTGAAGGAAGCCGGGCACGGTGGCGCATGCCTGTAAGTGCCAGCCTATGGAGTGCAGCTGGGACTGGGGATCATGGTTTGAGACCCACCCGGGGCAACATAGCCAGACCTAGTCCCCCAAAAAATAGCTGGGTGCGGTGGTGCACGCCTGTAATCCCAGCTACCTGGGAAGCTGAGGCTGGGGATTGCTTGAATCTGTGGTACCCCGGGCAACATGAGCCTGCTGTTCCACGGGCAAAAACTGCGAGACCTTGCTGTGCGCCATTTGCATTCCAGAAGAGTCTTGCCAGACGAGACAAAGGAAAACCTCTCTCGTTAATGGCCCCTGAGAAAACTTAGGAACTAACTGGAATGGCCTTCTGAGGTAGCTGGTGCCTCCGGGCTTTTCCTTATCAATGTTAGCCCTTTCAAGGATTAGAGACCACCCCTACACTACCCCTTCCTCAATTAATTACTCTTTGCTTTAGAATGTCAATTGTCTCTCAGGGTGGCTTATATTTCATGGAATTTGCCAGACCTTCACCAGGCCCTGCCAGGCCCTGGCCCTGTGTCTATAAATACCTCTTCCTTTTGTTAATAAAGTTGTCTCATGGTTCATACTTCCATTTGACCCCCAGCTGTGACTGGGCCATGTCTCCTCGTCGTTTCATTTCTCGTGCCCTACGTGGCCGTCAACAAGACCTAGTCTCAAAAACAAACAAAAAGACTGAAGGAACGTGAGCATGGTTTTCATAGAGGTCTTGGTAGGCCTGGGCTGCCTACCTCTGGCGAAAAAATATAGCTCTATCTTAGATACACCAGTGTTTGAATCAGTGGAGAACATTTCTTAGCGATTTCAGTGAGGAAATAATCGAATGATCAGGGCAAAGGAGAGGGCAGAGGAGCAGTGGAGCAGAGCTTGGACAGAAGGCACTGAAGGTTGTCAGCCCCCACCAGCAGGGACCAAGGATGATGGAATGAGGATGCCTCAGAGATAACAGGGAGAACCACCCCCATCCTGGATACTTTAGCTTGCTGGGGGTCTGCAGGAAAGGGGGAAAGAATTCTGAACTGAGCCTAAATTTCTGTCACTGGGCAGGATGGGGGCAAAAGGGAAATTAGATTTGTTTCAAAAAGAAAAGAAGCAAGCAGCCGGGCATGGTGGCCCATGCCTGTAAGCTTCAGCCTATGAAGTGGCTGGGGCTAGGGATCATGGTTCGAGTCCCGTCCGGGGCAACACAGGGAGACCTAGTCCCAAAATATAGCTGGGCGTGGTGGCGCACGCCTGTAATCCCAGCTACCTGGGAAGCTGAGGCTGGGGATTTCTTGAGTCTGTGGTACCCCAGGCAACATGAGCCTGTGGTTTCATGGACAAAAATAGCGAGACCTAGTCTAGAAAAGAAAGGAAAGTAAAAGAGAAAAGAAGCAAGCTTTTTTGGCATGCCTGAGACTGCTCGTTGTATCTTTCCCTGGACAAATGTGTGCTAAATGGAGCTGTGAAGCAGAACTGAGCTCACGAGTCCCAACTTCAGGGCTGAGCCTTGGACCTCCAGAGCCTGTCCTGGGCAGCTCTGAGGCTACAGCTGGGGAAAGCTCAGTCAGAGAAGGAACATCTCTGAATAACTTTCAAAGTCCACCACACCTCCACTCCCTCCTCCCACCCCCATCCAGAAGCCCTTACCACACCCCTAGCAGGCTTTGCCATCATCCAGTACCCACCCCCTTCCTGGCAGGTGCCCTCGGCCCTTCCAGCATCTAGTAGCACTGACATCAGCAACAGCAGCTCAGCACTGCGCAGGTGCAGAGGCCAGGAGAGCCTGCCTCATCAGAGCATCAAAGGGCTCAGCCCCCGGTGACCTGGAGCAGGGCAAGCCTGGGGCACCAGGCCCCTGGGGCCGCCACTACAGCCGCTCCATCCCTCTTCGGTTTGCTGCAGCCCCAGACCTTCTATCCCCAGGAGAAACTGGAGATTCAGCAGGGCCTTCCCTCAAGCCCATTA
>PVHY01012651.1:0-43763 GCA_004024945.1 Uropsilus gracilis | reverse complement strand
GATGCCCAACCGAATGGGAAAAAATCTTTGCTCTCCACATGAGTGATAAGGGTTTAATAACGAAGATCCACAAGGAACTCACACAACTAAACAAAAGCAAAACAAAAAGCCCAATCAAAAAATGGGGAGAAGAACTAAAAAGACACTTCTCCAAAGAGGAAATACAAATGGCCAACAGACACATGAAAAATTGCTCAACGTCGCTAGTAATAAGGGAAATGCAAATCAAAACCACAATGAGATACCACCTTACACCAGCAAGAATGGCCCACATCCAAAGAACAGGCAACACAAATTGCTGGCGAGGATGTGGAGAGAAAGGAACACTACTACACTGCTGGTGGAAATGTAAACTAGTTCAACCACTATGGAAAGGGGTGTGGAGGACCCTCAATCTAATGAAAATGGAACTACCATTTGACCCAGCAATTGCTCTTCTGGGAATCTACCCCAAAGAGACCTCAATGTGGGTACAAAAGGACACCTGTACCCGGATGTTTACTGCAGCACAATTTATAATCGCAAGGTCATGGAAACAACCTAAATGCCCCAAAACAGAGGACTGGATGAAAAAATTGTGGTATATATACACGATGGAATATTACTCATCAATTAAAAATGACAAATTTGACAACTTCATAACAACATGGATGCATTTAGAAGAAATCATATTAGCTGAAACAAGCCATAAAGAAAAAGGCAGAAACCAAATAGTTTCACTAATGTATGGGATATAGTGAAAAAAAAAATAAATAAAAGCCTTGAGGAAAGTCAAAACAAGCAAAGCACCAAAATGAAGCGCACAACTATGAACAGGAGGGAAAGGGGGAGGAGGGAGCAAGGGGCAAACCCTTGAGATTACAAAGTTGTGAAATTTATATATAAATAAAGAAAAAGGGAAAAAAAAACCTCTAAAGAGTAATAAGCATCCCATCCCTCCAATGTTTACCTGAGAAAACATTCCTTAAAATAAAAGCAATTTGTGAGTGATCCCCCTGCCCCCAATTATGTCACAAAAACCAGTAAAGTTAACCTATTAACCAGTTTTATTACACCCTTGCCATTTTGCCTTCCTTTAAAATTCATCATAAATTGTGTTCTGTTCTCTATATATACTCCTTTTTAAAAAAAATAAATTATCAACTAGCTCATCACCTCCAGTCAATCCTTAGCTCATAGCTAAGCAATCTCTCATGCGTCCTTTCTTTGCACTCTGCATTCGGCTCTCAATGTGTTTCAATATAATATTAGTTTAATTATCAAAGGATTGTATGAATTCTGTTTGAAAACTCAGCAGCAGGTACTCTTTTGGATGTGACTGGAAAGGACTCCCCTCTTGCTAAAGGTATTCATGTCTCGATGTTATCTCCACAGAATAAAAGAACTTCTGCCAGCACTGGTTTTATAAGGAAGCTGATGCCTGGATATGACTTGATACATGGAAATATTTTTCAATAAAAAACCTACCACTGTAAGTTTGCTTTCCCAAAGGAAAAATGTTCCTTTGTGTATTTCAAATTCAGCTATCACTTCACACACAAAAAAAGAACTGTGACAAAAATGTCATGCATCATTAAGAGATAGTAAACTCAACCTAAGGACTGGTTTAGCAGGTGAGTTTAGGTTTTTGAATATACTTTGCTCTATTTGTTAACAAGAAGTAGGTCAACTTCTTGGCAGTCAAATAAAATGCAAAATAGAAGATGTAGTGATGATGGACATAATTACAACCTCCATATATGGGACTCCTTACAACTGCTTACCAGGTGGGCCTGTGATCTTGTGGAAACTACTTGGCGATCATTGTTTGTTACTCTGCAGGTTAGGGGTGGCAACACCTATCTCTCGAGGTTGTTCATTCACTTGGAAAACATTGTCAGGATCTCCACACTCAGGGTGAGCCCGCTCAGGGGCTGTGTCACCCGGCCTGGACATCAGCCTCTGTGAGTCCTTCCAATGGCGACATGCTGGCCCTCTGCCTCCGAGGACAGCCTTTCCTCTCTCCTGTTCTGTCCTCAGCAGCTGCAGGTTGAGCATCTAGTGTTCACCAGGCTGAGGCCGCTGCTAGAACTGGTGAGTGGTGAGAGAAGAGAGAGTAAGTGCATACACACCACATGTGCATATGAAGCTTGCTGAGGAAAATGAAAGCAGGGCAAGGGGTTAGAAAGCTGAGCCCTAAGTCTTTTCTGACTTTCTTCTTGAAAGAATCCCCACTGCTCTACACAATTCTCTCCCCCTGGAGATCCAACCACGGGACTGAACACAAGGGACCTTCCTCCCGTCCTACTAGCCTGGACAAGGACATTGAGAGAACTCAGGTGGAGATGACACAAAAGTGTTAGCTCAGTGTGCCCTCTGCCTCATAGACTAGAAGGAGCTCCCTGGGATCCAGGTCAACACCCACAGCAGAGTCTAGGCAGAGTCTAGGCAGTTGAGTAGGACTGAGCAGCTGCTAGCATCACCCCACCCCAGTAGACAGAGTCACCCTAAGGAGACTGGGTAGAGAGGGAAAATATGTCACATTTCTCCCTATGCCCAAGTACATGGGTGGAAACAGGTGCCTAGAGTGACTGTGGGGCAGGACTCGAAAAAAAGGAGTGACCTAGGGTAAGCATGTGCCTGTGTGCCACAGCCTGACAGCAGCATGCCTCTGCAAGCAGCACACCTGAGGGGGTGAGCAGTCACCAGACCTGGTTCAATCTGGTTTTGTCTCATGGACATACAAAGACAGGTCAGCTCCCTCCTGCAGCTTAGGATGGGGTTCACCCACACCCTGACAGGGTCAACGATAGCCCAGCACCCATGGACAATGGGTGCAGACTGTAGGAAGAGCAGAGTAAATGGGAACAAGGAGAATGCTAGGCCAAGTGAACTGGGTCCATCAACAGAGGAAAGGTTAACCGTTGGGACTTGGAGCAGCTGTGCACCTCAGCAGTGCTACAAAGGCTCCCTGGAGTCGGTCTGCCCTGGATTCAGACCCTACTTCTGCCCCTCTCAGCTGTGTGGCCTGCAGCATGGTTCTTAACCACCTGTCACATGTCAAGCTGTCTTGAGAGCTGATGCCATGATAAATTTAAACTTTCCACCCAGTCAACGGTGGTATCGTGATATTCTGCTAGCAGGTCAAAGTGTATGCTGGATAGTCCTCCCAGGTGTCCATCTGGCAGGCATGGCACAGAGCCTTCCAGGCTGACACATGCTCATCCTATCCACTTACCATGCCCTGTTTATGTTAATATCACAGTCCTAAAACATTATCACTGGAGGCCATGAGATTTTAAAAAGAGCTTCCTTCCAGAGAAACAATGCTCTTTCTATAATTAGTTCAAGTTTCCATGAGCTTTTCAAAGAGGCTGGAGGAGCTGCCTGGCAGGCAAGGTTTGTTAGTATAAGGCATTCCTGAAGCTTCTGTGCAACCCAGGCTGAGTTCCTCCATCCCCTGCTTCTCTGGCCCCTGCCCTCTGAGGCCACCAGATCCTCATTACGGGATTAGCAACGTCAGCCATGCAAGGCCTTGGCTGTGCATGTGAGACTGCTGGGCTCTGCTCTGTCACCTCTGCCCCTTCTCAGTGATCCCAAGCAATGTTTGTGCTGTGGAAATCAAAGCAGGGCTTAGGCGGAAATGATGGACTGCAAGTGTCTCTCGTTAATTAAAGACTCTGAGGTCAAGCACCAGGGAGGAGACCAGGCTCCCTCCATCCTCCATCCCTCTGCTAATGGGATGTCAAAAGGCACATCTGGGCATGCAGACTGAGGAAGCCCACATTGCCAAGGCTCATGAGGGTGATAACAGGGTGGCAGAATCTGCTGGGCCTCAGCAAAGATGACAAGCCTGCTCTTAAACAAGGACAGAAGCGAGGCCTCCTATCTCAGCCCAGGGCCCTTCACTGACCTCCACTTTCCCTGTCTGCCTGCCTTCAGAGCAGGAGAAAAGAAAGGAGGGAGGGCAGGGCCTTGGAGGGTGGGGGAGCAGTCTTATGTTGCTAGAAACACATTTGTGACTGAATGATATTTAGGACACATTTATGACCTAATGACATTTAGAACAGTTTTGAGTATCTTTGTCATTAAAAAAAAAAAGTCTAAAATTCAAAGATGACTTTGAAGAATGGAAAATAGCCAAAAACATTTTCTGAACAGCTTCTGCAATTGTTTTTGTTCCAAGCTCTCCGCCCACTAGATTGTGAACTCTTTGGAATTACTGGCTCTGTTAATATATGAGATGATATATGACTGGCATATGACATGACACGATCCAGTGTGATGGGGATATGTGGGATATCCTCTCACACTCCTATCCTCAGCAGAGGAAGTACAGGTAGGGATGTGGGGTCATCTAAGTGAATGACTAAGCTCATGTCCTCACACCTGGGACAAGAAAACATGCCCAGGTATCAAACCCTGGTCTGTCTGCCCCCCACACTTATTCTCAAGTCCTTCTTGTGTCTTCAGGGACCCCAGTCTTACTCCAACTCCCAGCAATCCTCCTCAGCCACAACGCAGGGCATAAGGCCAAGTCAAAGAAGGGAGAAAAATGAGCTGGCCTTTGTCTCAGAGCCTACAAGCAGGGTGTGGCCACCAGGGAGGAGTCATGCAAGAGGGGAGCTGAGGGCAGCCTGGCAGAGGAACTGCCATGTGAGGCAGTGTCTGGTGCCTGCATACCCACCAACCTGACAGGGGTCTTGGTGTGTGTGTGGGGGAGGAGGTCTCAGAGATTTTTTTCTAAGCTTAAATTTGAGCTTAAGTATATATGGACAGGACAAGTCTGAACCCTACCTCCTGCCTCTTGCTCTTGTGTCATAGTCATATCCTGGTAATGTGAGCTGGATCTAGGAAGAAAGATCTGGATGCCTGATTCAGGGCTCATGGGTCCTGGTTTTGTTGTTCAAGGACAGATGTTTCTCCCAGGGCTTTGTACCATGCTCAGTGTGGGTGTTCCCCCAAGAGTGAGTGCTCTCACCTACCCTGGGAACTGGGACATGGAGGGAGGAAGGGATGTGTCTTCTGCTGGTGTGTATCCCACCTTGCAAAGTTCTCCTCACACTTCAGTGGTGTGGCCCCCTCATGAGTATCAGGTCATTTTGGATTTGACCAAAGTGAAAACAAATTAGCTTGGAAAAGAGAATGAATTCACTTTGTTTTTGAGGAGAAACGTGAAGAAATTCAGTAGCGCTTTCTCAGGCCTCCAAGTTGCCTTTAAATTCCTGCTGAGAACTTGGTCAGGAATCTTGTAACATCCTTGTCGACTGTCCTTATTAACTCACCATTTTATTAAAATTGCAGGGGCTTAGCACCTGCCTCCAATTACTCAGCCCTGGCGCAGAGCAGAGTTCTGATTAAATGCTCAGCTCTGCCTTAAGCCAGCATCACCCCAGGCAAAGGCCCAGCCCGAGTGGCCTCATCTGTCTTCATCAAGCCCCATCCTCCAGTGGTCTGACAGCAGTCGCTTGGGAGGTAATAAGGACAGTTAGTGCTGAGAGGCTGAGACTCAAACGACAGCCCCCTTGGTGCCCAGGGAGCAATTTGTATTCATTACTGTTCTCCCCAATCACTGTCCCCAGGTTTATATGAGTGGCTGGCAAGCAGGCACAGAGGGCCCGGCTAGGCTGTAAAACCAAGGAGGCAGGGAGGTTAATGATGGTGATGATGCCGATGACAGTGACAGTGAGATAAGGTGGCAGCTGCTACTGCTGAAGCTGCCGCTTGGGGAAGCACCTCACAGACAAGCACTATGCCAAGCACATGACTCAATCCTTCCTATCATTCCAACAACAGCTTTAGGAGGCTGGAATCTGGGTATTCATTTTCCACTTCATAGCTAAGGAAATGGGGGTTGGTTCATGAACGTGAACACAGAAAAATGCAACCAAGTCTTTTAGCCTTCAATCCCACCTGCAGACTCCTCAAGTTCTTGAGAAAAATGACCCTGCAGTACACCACATCCCTCCCTGGAGACATTCCCTTCTTAGGGGGGCTGGCTTCCTGGGGCCATCGAGGGGGTGTTGGGTGACTATAATCATGAGTGCTCACCTTACCCAAGTCCATTAATGATGGTCTCTTGACTCAGAGTTGACTATTGAATCCATTAAATGTAGTTATTTATTATGTGTTTATGTGAGTGTGCGTGTGCATGTAGTGTGTGTGCATGTGTGTGCACACATATGGTGCGGGTGTGTGTATAGCTGAATTTTAGAACCGGAATGTGGGAGGACCATGGGGTAAGAGAAACACATCAGGATTCCTGTGTCCAGCGAGAATCAGGTTACAGCTGCAGCTCCACTTCACTTCTCTGGTCTTGGGTAACACACTCAAAGGACAAAATGCCACAGCAGAGCCAGACCCCAGCGCCCACCTTCAGGTCTCTAATCTTCCAGGTCAGTTTATTCATATCAGAGAGTCCCCTTTTCAGTTCCTGGGTCCTGCTGGTCCTGAAGCCTGGCTACTTCCCTGGCCAGGGTTCCTCTCTAACTTATTCCCACTCTGGCTGGGCTGGATGTACCCCCATCGAGCATCACCCAGACACTGCTACTGGGACAGATTGGCTGAGTTGCATATAGTGACACTTCCCTGCATAAAGCCATTTAAGGGCTCTTGTTACCTACAAAGTCCCTGAGGGAACCAGGCCCTGTTCCCTTGGCTTGGCCCCTATAGCACTCCAATCATGAAGAACCACTGGAAACTCCAGCATACCCCAGGATCCCTCCACCTCCTTGTGCTAAAGCCATCTGTTCTCTGGCCTGGAAAGGTCCCTTCCTCTTATTATCATCATATCAGCTGTCAGGAAGCATGCAGAAAGCTGTCCTAAAGGCCATGCCTGCTTTCTGGGCCCACCCCAACCCCCCAAAGGCAGCACCCCTAATACCATGCTGCTTCCTGTTACTGCAAGTGTCCATCTGCCCCTCATCACCACTAGATCATGGGTGCCAGGCAGGACTTGGATGCCATACCCACTGGAGCCTTAGGCTCTGCTGTATGGCCTCAGGTCACCCTGCCCCGATTCCTTCCCATCACTCACCAAAGCCAGAATGAATCCACAGAGGTGATCCTGGGGGCTGTGCTTCTACAGACCTCTTAGGTCCTATGCAGTTCCCGGAGAGCCCTTCCCACCCCTTCTACATCTCCAACCCTTCTTTCCTGGCACCAGGGCTGCATTTCATATTGAAAGTTCTACGGGCAGCTCAAACTCACCATGTCCCAAACTGAACTCATTATCATTTCCTCCAAACATGCTCCTCCTCTTGTTCCCCTCTCCAAAGAATGACATCACCTCCAGCCTGTCTCCAAGCCAGAAATCTGGGAATCATATGAGATGTCTCCTCACCCCCACTTCATCAATTAGTTAGCATCCTAGGTTATATTTGCCCAGTTTTTCTCAAATCCAGCCACACCCTGCCCTTCCTACCAGCCTTTCCCTAATATGGACCCTCATCATCTTTCACCAGGATTGTGATTGCCCAGCCTCCTAATCCCAACCTGGATGCCTTCCAGTCCACTCTCAACACAGTTCTCAAGATGATCTTTCTAAATGTCCAGCATGCTTGTGTCATGTTGGCTTCAAATTCATCAGTGGATCCCCATCATTTCAAGGAAAACAAGCTGCCTAACTGAGCTCTTACCTGCTTCTTCACCTCCTGGCTTGCCCTGTCCATACATATTCAACACTCCTTGTTTCTCTGTGACCTCTTGGATGTGACACTTTGTCCTCCATCCCCAGCGATGAGCTTGCCATTGGGCAGGGGCCCTCAAACTTGGAGCATCCATCAGAATCGCCCACAAGAGCTTGTAAAGCCTAGTGCCAGGACCCTGCTGCCCAGTGAGTCTGGGCTGGGATTGATTAATTTGCATTTCCAGCTTGAAATTCTTGATGCTGTTGAGGCTGCTGCTCTAGCATGCTTTAGGACCACTACTACAAAGTTGTGATGGACACTCAAAAAGGCCAATAAACCATAACACCGGCTAGATGAATGAGTTTTATTCCAACTAGTTGAACTTTGCAGCCAATCATGAGGACTCCGTCGATCAGGTTTCACATGTGTAAGTAAGTGTATGTGGCATTTCTTATAAGTTACAAGAAACAAAGCTACCTCAGCCCTCATCACAGCCTGGAGGACCGAGTGGAGCCTCTCTCTACCACCCAGGTCTCACTGTGTACCTGGAGAAGTCAGCCAGGCACAGAGGTAGGAATCAGGGGTCCTGAGGCTGGGATCGCAGGCCTGATTCCTGTTACATCATTTGGATTTCTTTATAAACTGGAGAGCTTACAACATCACCAAGACACATGTTTTTGTGATTTTTCTAATAGCCTTGATTCCTGCTACCATGTCCTGTTCCCAGGCCACCGCCAAGTTCAGCAGACAAAATCCAGCAAGCATCTGAACTCTCAGTACATACAACATGTGCCTTCTCAGGGAGGAGGTTTAGAGAATGGATACAGAACGTGAAAGACCCAGAACCCTGGAGAAGATATGGCAGAGCTGACCTATACCTGCTGAGCCATCATTGTGAAAACCCCATGCCTTGCAAAGTCCTGATCAGTATAAAGACCAAGGTGCCCAACACAGTCACACTGGCCCCGGGGGTCCCCTGCTTTAGCATCATGAGCCCCGAGCTCTGGACTGATCTTCTCCGACCTTTGAAACAGGAGAACTAAGTACAGCAATACCTATTATCCTGTTTCTCCATCTAGCTTAACAGTTGCCCTTCAAGGTGATGGGAAGCAGGTCCCGAGAAGAGCTGGTAGTCACCCCGGGCAGGGTCACAGTACTCTCCCCAGAAAGGAGGGACCCACCTTTCATTAAAGAGAAGATTCTCCCCAGGTTCATGAGATCCTCTTCTCTCTTGGGATGCTGTTATGGTTTGAACTGTGCCCTCCCCCCTCCCCCTGTTCAGATGTGGATGTCTGGAGCACTAGGACCTGGGAATACAGTCACATAAGACGATCTCTTTAAAAGGGAATTGAGTTAAAAAAAAAAAAAACTGGGTCAGGCAAACCCTGACCCAGTGTGCCTGATGGCCCATTGAGATGACACTACAGAGGTGTGCAGAGGAAGGCTTGTGGTGGTGGCAGAAGTCAAGGAGATGTCTTAGAACAACCCTGCTAACATGCTGGTCTTGGTTTGCCAGCCCCTGGGACTGTGAGAAAATGAATGTCTGCTATTTCGCTTCCCTAGTCTGAGAGGATTTATTATGGTGTTGAGAGCTGAACATAGGGTACAAGAGACGACAGACGAGAGAGATGGACACAACAATAGAGGCTGGGGCTGAATGAAAGTATGCATTAGTCAGGAAATTTTAATGATGTTACAAGTTTTTACAAAGGTTTTTGACAAAGGAAAAAAGTAGCTTAGACAGGTACAATTTAGGATCTATTTTAGCTCTCAACATTACTGCACCTTAGAAAGTGAACACAGATGCTCGAAAGCACTGATCAGTGGAGTAAGGTCTCCTGGCAAGAGGTTCAGGTTGCTGAGACACTGGTGCCAGCATGAGTGCTTGCACTTTCCTCCCATGAGAGAGCACAGCCCAGTTCCAGTGCTTGGGGGGAGGGGAGCACTCCTGAGGCTGGCCCTGACTCCTCCCTCCTGTGAGCCTTTTGAAATTCTGATTGATACCTGAGAAAACACAGAATGGCTGAGTTGGCGTCAGGTCTGGCAGAGGGCACTTCTGCTACTGAGCCCCAGAGTGTAGCACATGCCATCCCCACCAGGGCACACCCCAGGGAATGACAGAGAAGCAAGGCTCTGCTTTTTCCATAGTTGCAAGGCCCTGGCTGGACACTGTCACCAAGATAGGCCTTCTGCATTGCCCTGTGCTGAGTCCTTAGGCAAAGGGCCCTCTCCAAAGGGAGTGCAGCAGCCACCCCCTCCCTGCACAGGTGATCCTGACCCTTCTCCACCTTCTGACCCCCAGGGGTGTGCTTCCCTTGGCTCCTAGCCCAAATTTCCCAAGAGTCCTCCTTGTCTCCAGATGACAGGACCACATGGTGGAGCCACACCCCGTGTCTGGAACACAGTCATGATGGGGAAGATGGTAGGAGGTGAGGCCAGAGGAGGAGACTGCAGGCCTCTGCTGTTCTACCACCAGCCCAATGTCCATAACTCTGTTCAGTTCTGAAACTGAACTCCCCAAGTGTGGGCAGATCCACAGGCTAAGGCCTTGTCCCAAAGGACTGTTCCCATTTTGAGCACTGTCTCAGGGGTCATGAGGTCAGTGTGGCAGTTCCCAGCCCCCTCTCTCATGTAGCAGCATGCTGCACCTCAGTGCAGGATTATAAACAAGCAGCCAGATAAGGAGGCACAGGGGGTATAGGCCAGACTTGGGACTCTGAGACACCAAGTCTCCTGGCCCTGGCCCCTCCCAGAACACCCACCTCAGGCTCATTAGTGTGAAGCTCCCTGGGTCCCCTCATTCCACAGGTTTCCTTGGGGCTGTGCTACACAGGCATGAGTGGTTGTCTCACGGGCCATGGATGACTCACCCTCCAGGGCCTGTCCTCTCCCTGGTGTCCATCTGGGAATGGTCAGGGCTAAAAGTTCCCACTATTCATTCCTGCCTGTCTTTCTGGTGTTCTCCCACCTCCCTGGAGACTCTGAGGACCCACCAAGGTGTGTCTATGAGACATCAACTCAGGAATGATCAAAGGAGTTCCTTCTGAATTATAAAACATGCTCTGATCACCCTGGAAATCACAAGGATTTTATGAACTTTGTGCCAAAAATGGGACAAAGACCAAATACATGTTTTCTACACTAGAGCCAAAGTTTGATCATTCTCCCAAAGAGAAATATAAAGACCTTGCTTCCCCACTAGAAGTCTTGCAGGACTGTCAAGGAGGTTATTACCTACAGGTCCCACTTCCCTTTCCCACTGCCAAACTGTCCTGATGGAAAGGATGGCACTCCACTGGGGCTTGCTGTGCAGAGAGCCAGGTGGTTGGGAAGCTGGGGTAGGGGGGGGTCCCAGCCCTTTATGCCTGCTTATATGCCTCTGGGCTCATGTCTTGCAAGCATGCCCGTGTACAGGGCAGGTTATCGATCAATCAGGACAGATGGATAATGAGTGTCCCAGAGCCCTCAGTGGATTTTATATTTAATGCTCTCAGGGAACAAGGTACACAGGCACACCAGGCAGAGAGGCAGGTAGGCAATGGGGCCTCTCAGCCCCCTGAGAACCTTTATGCTCTCCCTCCTCTTTTTTCTCTCTCTCTCGCATTCTCTTGCCTCTTCAGCAGTACTGCCACGCATCACTGTACTCACAGTAGTGCTGCCACCATTTTTATCTCTGCTTCCAGGTTTACTGTGCACATTACACATACGCACACCCATGCTTTTTAGGCCCAGGCATCTATCTTTACCAGTGCATGTGCCCCGTGCCCATGCTCCCAAGCACTGTATGTTGCTCATAAGTGGTAGCAATGAAGACTGCTGACATAAAAAGCTTGATTAACTCATTTACCTTAGAGATCACAAGCCCTATAGTCACCCCACCTCACCCCACAAGCATCGAGCAGGCAGCTTAGCAAAGACTCAAATTGCAGAAGTTCTCCCCCCTCTGGTCTCTGTCTCCTCTCCATCCATGACCCTCAATACGAAATATGAGTGGGCTCTACAGGCAAGTCTGGCTTTCTTCACCCACACACTATGCGGCCCTGGGCAGTTGCTGAACCTCACTCAGCCTCGGTTTCCTTATTTAACATCTGGCTGTGGAGATCCAAAGTAGTAATATATACAAAATGCTGCTAGTGAGGGAAATGAATGGCTCCCTTCCTCCCTGAAATTAGCACAGTGCAGCACAGATAATGTCATATTAAGCCACATGATGAAACAGGATCTGGGTTTTATGTCAATGATTTCCAGATGAGGCTCATTTGTTGACCAGGAGCTTTTGACCCAGAACAGAGCAGGATATACAGCAACTGAGAACTAAAGGTGATGAGGGGTGAGGGGGTGTTAGTCCAGGGAAACTGTCTCCCAGGACCTGACCCAGACCCTAATGCAGCAGCAGTACAAGCAGACAGTGCCACCTGGTGGACATGGTCATCACCACAGATGCAGGATGCAGGTTGATGAGGTCTTTTCTAACACACACACGCACACATGCATGCACGCACACATCTACACACACACACACACACACACCACATAAACGCATATCACAGCCCCTTGCCCCATCTTCACTAGCATACAAATGTTTCTCAGCCTCCTCTTCCTGGTCCCATGTTAGAGCTGGC
The DNA here is from genome assembly GCA_004024945.1 of Uropsilus gracilis. Taxonomy (NCBI): domain Eukaryota; kingdom Metazoa; phylum Chordata; class Mammalia; order Eulipotyphla; family Talpidae; genus Uropsilus; species Uropsilus gracilis. Next base: position 31,534 of record PVHY01012651.1, on the reverse strand, counting down.
CATCAGCTTCTACAAAGCTACAAAGCCAGACAAATGTTCTCTTTCCAAAAACTGATTTGGTGACTGTGTGAGGAGAACCAGGTTGTCTGAAAAGGAAATGAGGTGAGGTCACATTTTCTAAGGGCCTGGTGCATGCCAGGCTTCAAGCTATGAGGTAGGTGTCACTGTCACAGAGTCAGGGTAAGTGACTTACCCAGCCCACCCAGTCAGTGAGTGACTCCAAACCCCAGCTGCGTAGCTGATGCCTTTGTTCCTCCAAGTTCCACAAATATTCCATTTTTAAAAATGGTTGCTATGGATCCTGTAAGTTCTTTTTTGAACTGGAGCTGTTTGAAAGAAAATCAAGTTGGCCCATAATTCTATTTTTGGTTCTAGGATGATTTTCTAAGTGATACCAGAAAACTCAAGCCTTAGTGCTCATTGTTGTAACTACTATATTCTAAGCCTCCTCCCAGAAAAGGTGTGTGTGTGTGTGTGTGTGTGTGTGTAAGCGTGAGCACGTGGGACACATGCAGTGCTTCTAATGTGGAAGTGTGTGTGGTGGCAGGGTTTGCGGCATAGACATTACAGAGAGACAGTGGAAGCCCAGCTCTGCACCCAAGCACCTGAGTGCATGCCCCTGCCCTGTCTACAGCCTTGTGGGACCCATACCCCAACTGTGAGCTGATCTTTTGACTTGCTCCTAGTGAACAGAAAACGACAAACAAGAGGTGATATCATGGCTTAAATTAGCTTCTACACACATACTACCTTCTACTTGTCTTCTCCCTCCACTGATAGAGGCTGGCGGTCATGCCATGGGCAGTCATGGAGCGCACAGTGTGGCGAGCCCCCTGTGAGATAGCCTCCAGTCCTCAGGCAGCAAGAACCTGAGTGGTACAAACAATCACCAACGGGGGTAGGAAACAACCCTCCCTGGTAAAGTGAGACCACGGCTCCAGTGGTCACCTGGACATGGACTGTGACAGACTCCGAACCAGAGGACAGCTAAGCCACGCATGGGAGCTGATCAATACTGTTTTCAGCACTAAATTGGGAGTCATTTGTTACATAGTCATAAAGAATGAACACATTGGGTCTTTCCTCTGTCCTTCTGAGCCTGTTGTCCTGCTATAAAATGAGGACTGGACCAAGGGATTTGCTTAACACAGTGTTTGGCACAAGTGAGACCAAACAAAAGCCCTTTCTCACCTCTCCACACTGAAGGGCAGGCGTGGCATGAAGCCCTCCTGAACCCTTAGACTAGAGCCTGGCCTGGCGGCTAATATGCTACTTGTTGCTTCTGGATACCCAGCCCCTGTCGCCAGCTGGAGCACCAGTCAGCTAGTGTCTTCCTCGACTTCCAACTCAGCTATAGTGGGGCTAGGGGTGTTTGCTCAGAACCACAGAAGCTGCTGTGGGCCAGACTGCTGGCATGAGTCTGCTGGGTATCTCTGGACTAGGAACTGACAATCTCAAAGGAAACCCGAGTATTTCTTTGTCATCGTGAGCCCAGGAGGCAACTGGTCACTATTACAGCTGTCAGGAAACATACCTACCCTTGGCTACCCCTGCTGCACCCTGAAATCCAAAGTCACTGTCTCTCCTCCTGGGTAGAGGGGGAGGCAGCCCCCCAAATAGCTCCATTCCTTGCTACTGCTCCAGGCCAGCCCCAGCTGTCTCTGGAAGCATCCAATGCTCCAGGACTATCCTGGGGTTGGGTTGGAGGCTGGCTGTTGGGTGTTCCCTTGGGTGAAACTGGCCAAACCCCTCTTCTGCTGCTGCCCCTCAGAGTTGCTGCTCCAAACTCTGCAAGGAGCAAGAACTTGCCTCTGAGCTTTTCTATGTGCATTACCAACCTCCACATCATGCCAGGTAAGAGTCCTAGCACCTGATGAGGAAAGTGAATCCCCAGGGGTAAAATCCTTTGGCAAGGTCACATAGCAAGGCTGCTCTTACACATTCTTGACCCTAAAATCCTATGATTCACCCTTCCACTGAGAAGTGGTAATTATTATGTCTCTCTGGGACTCTGGGCTCGGGAACTACTTGGCCCAGAGAACACAGTGGAAGGGATCTGTGCCTGTTTTGGGGTATGCTGTAAGAAACTGGCAGCTTCCACTTCCTGTCTCTTAGGGTGCTACTCTTGGAACCCAATGACCATTCTATGTGAAAGCCCAGGTGCAGAGACCCACATGGAGAGGAATCAAGACCCCCACCCACAGCTCCAGCCAAGCTCCCTGCCACCAGCAGCATCAGCTCACCAACTGGGCATCAGGTGGTTCAGAAGTGGTGCCTCAACTCCTCCCCCCACAACATCCTCATGTGGAGCAGCACCAGAGGCCAAGGCCTACCCCAACCACACTGATTTTTAAGTCATTAAATGTTGGGGTGGCCTTAATTGACACAGCAAAAATTAGGGAATGCAGTTGAGTTGTGATCAAAGGCCAGACTGATACCCAGAATCCACATTTTCCCTCTTGATCCTCTTTACATTTAGCCTGGGTGTTAAGCTTATGTTAAAAGCTTAAAAATACCCCTGATTCAGACTCCCCATCTTACAAGGGCCAGGATCACCCTTCCAGGTGTACCTTTGCTGCCCTGTGGTAAGGGCTGAAGACCAAGATGACCTCCAATTACCTACTCTTGTATTACCTCCTTCCTGTTGCGCGAGGAAAGCTGACAAGTAAGTGTGAGGAGATATCACTCCTGTGACGAAGTTACTTCTATGGCAAAGAAACTGCCGATGGCAGTGAGTCTACTAATCAGATGGTGAGCCTCACCTAATTACACAAGATATTAGAAGCAGTCACATCTCATTGGTGGGAGATGAGGTAGTTAGAGAGGTTTGAAGAGTGAGTGAGGTTCCCCTTTGCTGAGATGGGGCCTAGAGGCAAGTGAATCAGCACCAGCACTGGGACCTCATAAACATAATTTCCTTCCTGTTTTAGAAGCCCCTCTGTTGCTGTGGCACTACCCTGTGATCTGTATCTATGCCACAAAAGTGGTTTTACCACATGACCGGAAGTCATAAAGTCACCCCTGACAGTGCCAACTCTCCACTGTCTTCTTGTCATTCACTGCACTCCTGAAGCTCCGTCTTCGCAGAGGATAGGTGCCCTAGATCCCTAACATTCCTCTTGACTCTGCCCTCCTGCCGTTACTCAGTATGCTGGGGTAAGGCTGGAATATCATACTTCATACTGGTGATTCCTCTGAATTGCTCCTTCCCAGCCACTCTGGTAGCCTCTGACTCTACTCTTTTCAGCAGGATACATGTGCGTCCTTACATTGGCCTTCATCACTCAAGAATCACTCCAGCTATGAAGGTCTTACCCTCTGATGTTGCCCTTTTTTTTGGCCACAATCTGTCTGTCCTTCACCCTCTTTCTATGACAAAGATCACTAGGATATCTTTCTATCCAACATGTCCCTCCTGAAATCATTTTAAGCTCCATCCTCACACACAGGCCCACATCCCTGGCCCTCCTGACATTGTTCCATTCCTGCCTTATCAGGCACATCCACTCCATAAACCACCACCTGCTATCCCCTCTCGCTCCTGACCCCAGCCTGAGGGAGAAAGGTGGAGTGGAGCATCCTGGCTCCTGGACAGATGAACCCTGGCTAAGCTTCTCCAGCCCCTCAGGGTCTTTGCACAACCCAGCTCTTCCTCCAGTGTATTCCCCCAGCAGCTGTTCCCAATTCTCCTACTCTTCCCAAGCTCACAACCCCCCCCCCACTTCCTGAACTCACAGCAGATGAATTCACTTCATAATTTATTGAGAATTTCATCCCATAATGACATTCTCACCTCTCTCCCTGTCTCCTCAGAATCTATCTATCTTCCTCTAGGGAGTCTTTATTGAGAAATATCCTTCTTCATCTCAAGACAAACTTTTCCCGCTGGACCCTGGATCCCTTGCCTCCCCAAATCCTTCTTGACCTACTTTCATTCTTTATGTCTCATAACTTCATTTTAATGTTTCACCCTTTATAGAGCTATCTACTTGATATACCAAAAACGTGCACGTATTTAACTTAGACATGTTGACGAACCTGGACACATGCTTGCATCTCTATTGTCATCACCACAACCAAGGCACAAAAATGTGTGTCACCTCCAAAAATGTTTCCAATGATCTTTTCTTTTTAGGGATACTCTTAACATGAGATCTATTCTCTTAGCACATTTTAAGGTATGTGTATTGATATTATAGGTACTACGTTTTATTTTTTCTTAAATTGTATTTGTTACGGTAAAATAAGTTCACATCTTTGTATCTGTTCTGGAAGGTATAGGTTTTAAACCTCAGCAAATGTATATTTTAATATCATATCCATCACCAGTGCCCCAGCAACTCTCTACCATGTTCCATTGAGCTCTTCCCTCCTCAACTCCCATCCTACCACCTTCCCCCTCTGGTTACCTCAGGTTTGCAGACTGATGTTAAAAGCTTATTATTTGTTTGGTTTTGACTGAAACTTTGTGATATTTATCTTTACACATAAGTGAGACATCTGATACTTGTCTTTCTCCTTCTGACTTATTTTGTCTAGCATAATCTCCTCCAGTTTCATTCATGCTGTTGTAAATGACAGTTCATCCTTTTTATAACCAAGTAGCATTCTACTGTGTATATTGTGTGTGTGTGTGTGTACATATATATCACATTTTACTGTGGCACTCCTCTGCTCTTGGGCAATTAAGTTGTTTCCATAACTTAGCTCTGGAAAATAATGCTGCTGACAGTGCTAACTCCCCACAGCACTCCAGAAGCTTCCCATCTTCTCAGAGGATAGGCAGCTCAGGACCCCAGCATTACTCTTGACTCTGCCCTCTTGTATTAATCTCTATGCTGGGGATATCAAACTACATACTGGAGATTGTTCTGGAATGCTCCTTCCCAGTCCCTCTGCTGGCCTTGATTACACACTTTTCAGCAGGACACACATGCTTCCTCACCTAGGGCCACTGCATCTATCAAGACTCACTCCAAACCCCAGTTGTGCAGCTGATGCCTTTGCTCCCCAGAGGGACAGTGAGGCCCCATGAAGTCAAAGCATCAGAACACAAATCGAAGACCTGAAAAATACAGAGTGTTATCTGGGTGGCTGAAGAGAGAGCTGAGTTGCTGAGACATGTGCCACACCCATTGGGTGTGTGAGAAGAGAAAATGTGAGATCCACCCCTTACATGTTACCACCCACCCTGCCACTTGTGCTGGCTTGACATGCCTCAAACATGCACACCCTTAATCACAGGCTTCCCCAGAGCCCTGAGCTACAGTACTGCCCTTTGCCTGGTGCTACATTTTCTCCCAACTTTGTCTTTACCTGGAACACTCTCTCCACCAACCCCAACATCAAAGACCCAAGTCCATGTTCAAAACTGCCCTGAACACTCATCCCAGTCACTCTGGATGGACCCACAGCACAAACACTCCCTCCTGACTTGCACAGCCCACCTCAGCCATGTCCACCCCTTTGTCCATGTGGGAGCCTCCTATCTAGTTTGCTTGGGGGAGATGTAGGTTTGGGGCTAATGTCCACTGAGGGGGGGGGACAGTCATAGGTTGAAAATAGATGCTCTCCAACTGAATTGTGCCACGTTCCTCCAAAGCAATGTACATGTATTTGTGTGCCGATGTGTTACTCCCTGGCAGCAGATTTAAATGAGCCTTGGGAAACAAACCTTAGGGAGCCTTTCCCACAATACAGGACAGGGCACACAAGCTTCCTGGGGAGGTGATAAGCATTGTGCAGAACAAACAAGGTTAACTCTGGGTTAAACACAATTACAGCTTTGCTGAACTGTGAAACTTCTCACAGCTTTAGATAGCAAGGAGTGTTAAACAAAGACAATCCTTCTGCATGGAGGAAAAGGGAGTTTGGAACATTTGTTTGCAACTTACTTGGCCTTTTCCCCCTCAGACTCATGGGATTGGTGGTTTTGAACAACATTACTTTGGTCTGAGAGAAATGCCTCCAGGAGGTTGTGGGATGGTGCCAGGGCAGGTGGACCCTCAGCATCTTGCAAGTCACAACGGCCACATCGTCACCTATTCCAGGGGTGTGCAATCACCCCCAGCCTCCAATTAAGGTGACCTTTGTCCAGGGAAGTTAATATGTCCCATCTGTTCTTCCTCTGGGGTCAGCCCCAGGGATGGAAGCTACGCCAGACTTTCCCCTTCCCCCTCCCTGGTGGCTTTAGTCGAGCTAAGCAGCTAGTCGTCTCCTGCAGGCACTGCGCTGTTTTTCACCTCCACGCCTCTTCACATACTGCTTTTCCACTGTCAATCTCTCATGCGTGTACATAACTCAATACACGTAACTGTGGATGTAGAGTTGTGCATGTTTTACATAGATATAAGCATCGATATACATGTAGATTTGTTTATAGATTTAAATTTTAGATTTACATAAAAGTGACAAAGTGGGCATATGATTCATTGTTGATCCATTTTATCAGCAATTCAAATCAAATGTGCTGCCTTTCAAACCTCTTTTTTTTTTTTTTTGGTCAACTTGCCCTCCCCACCCCCATGCCTGCCCAGTGATTATTTCTGACCTCCATTCTCCTAACCCCCTCCCCCCTTTGCTACACTCCTGTCACTCGGAGCTAATGGTCCTAGCCCTGTTTTCCAGAAGGCACGTTCATGGAGTAAAATCCCACATTAGCTATGAGCCAGCCCGACTCACCCTCAACTCCTGCTCTCCACTTTCATTCTTCCAGTCCCGCTGGTCTTTTTCAAGTCCAAGGACACAACCTGCTCACCCCCTCCCTGCACCAGGGCCTTCCCTACTCACTAAAGCTAGGAAGCATGTGTGGGTGCCTGTGAGATCAAGGGTAAGTACCGTACATATACCTGGACCAGGTACAAGTGCCAGCTGACTCAGAAAGGGATAAAAAGATTCAGTATTGAATTCCAGAACTACACTTGCTTACGGTCAGCCTACATGTCACATCCAAGGTGGCCCTGGAGGGGAAAACCATGACCTTTTTCTGCCCTCAGTCTGGCTAGTCCTAGGCTACCACAGCCAGCTGGCTGGCCCAAAAGTTGCCTGGGGACTGGCAGAATGGACATTCTCTGTATTTGCTGGTGAAACTGGCTAGCTATGGGGGCATACTGGGTTCCAAAACTCACCTTCCAAGCTTTCCCAGAATAGAGCCTCAGAGGCAAAAACACCTCCTGGTTGTTCTTTGTTCCCTAAACAGCTATGTTTTATGAGGTGTAAAGTTTGGGGGGAAAAAAGAAAAATTCTCCAGCTGTGGACTTAGCCCAGCTGAACGCATGGTGGGGCGGTGATTTATGATCTGCTGAGTGCCAGGAGCATGCTCAGCTCCACGAGAGGGCTTATGGGGGGAGAAGCGCTACACCAGCACCGCAAGTAATATCCAGCAAGACCCTCTAGGTTAAAGTGCCTATGTGGGTTCACTGTTCCCCACCCGCTGGAGCTGCCTCCAAGTCCTGTGAGCTACTGACAGGCTATCCCAGTCACAGTGAGAGATTAATGATCCATTAGAACAACTCAGAGCATGGCCTTGGCACATGGTGATTCTTTGGCTTAAGCAAAGCCTCCAAAGCTGGAAGGCAGTTCTCCCTGGCCTCAGACCCCTCCAGCTGCCACCCCCTTGGTGTTGAGCCAGGGTGAGCAGGGCCTGTGTGTCCCTGCAGCAACCTGGTGACCTAAAAGGATGCCCAATTTGCCAGCTCTCTCTCCTTCCAGACCTAGATGTGAGGACTGCTCTCTGCTGGTTTCCTTCCACAGGAGGCAGAAGGCCATGCCAGGTGAGGAAGCTTCACAGTAGGTCAACCCGGGTGGTTTGAACTTTCAGGTTCCTTGGTGGGGAGCGTGCCAGGCTTTTGAGCAAAGCACCTCTTTATAGGCTTTCTTTTGAAAGAGGTTGTCCAGGAAGGACATGCACAGTGACTGTGTACACATGTGGGCAGAGCACGTGGCCGGCTGTCAGGGTGGGGTGATGCTTAAGGGCAGGAATCACTTCAAGATATAAAAGATTGAGGTGAGGCTTGATCCTACAGCTTCCCACCTTCTTTTATAGAGCATATTCCACCATCTCAAATCACCTGCAGGTTCCCTGACCTGGGAATTTATTTGTAGCTCTGGGCCAGTGCTGCCTGGGGATGGGAATGAGCAGCCTGGAGAGCAAGAAGTGGGATTTCCAGCCTGTGTCAGGGCCATAGATGCCAGCTGAGCCAAATTTGAGAGGCTAGGCTCAGATGGGCTCTGCGGGGTAAGGGCCACTAGCAGGTAAACAGCAGGTACACACAGTCAGCATCAAGTAACAGGTTTTGCTGAGTGGGAGACCCATCTTCAGCTCTAAACCCAAGCAGAAAAGGACTCCAGAAAAAGCCTTTAATTCCCATACATAGCATGCACAGACAGCCCTCATCCACTCACTGCTGGGCATAGGGGAACCCTGAGACCCTCTAGGACAGTGAATGTTGAGCACACAGGTAGAGGGACAGAGAACCAGCAAACATCTCACTTGGAGTCCTCATCCCTAACAAGGACCAATAAACGTGCCTCAGGGTTACAGTTACTGTGAACTAGACCAGGGACTGGAAGTATCCTGTACACCCCTCCTCCAAGAAGCCCAGTCCTCATATCCCAGGGGCTGGTACCCCTCTCCCTGATGGTCATGTTATTTAGTATGAGGAGGAATTCACCTGGCTGCCCTGTCTTATCTAAGACTTAATTTATTCACTCATTTAATTGCTGTTTCTGGGTGCCACTGACATTACAAAATGAACGTGGCAATGCTGGCAATGTATTTGACCGTAGTTAATTTTAGAGGTGAATAGTGAAAGGATGGCCCCAACAATAAACTTAAAATTGAGATCCGATAGCTTTTTCTTTCTTAAATGTTGATTTTCTGTAAGAGGATACCCACGTGGATGATTATGCCATAACAGTTATGAGGGGAAACGTACTTGTTTTCAGTCTCACTTGGTACAAAGGGAGAGGGCCTAAGATTAAAAAGAAGTTATTAGCCTTCCATTGCAAATGGCTTTTTGTTTTATGACGAGAGTTATCACAATTTTTCTGTTCATTCTCCATTCATCTAACTTTTACTGAATACCTGTTCCATTCAGGTATCATGCTAGATAAGAGAGTCAAAACAGATAAAGCATGGGTGACCTTTACTGAGCTCATAGGAAAGTCCTGCATGAATAACTACCTAGCATGATGCTTGCTGTAGTAGGGGTGCAGTCCCTGTAAGAGACTAAGTGGGCAGAGTGAATGTACAATGCTTTGGAAATCTACACATGTGCTTAGCAGGACAGGGCTTGCAACTGACTAGACATTATTCCTCCCTGCCCTGCTCAGAAGGAAGGTAGTGTGGGAAAGAAAGTGAGAAGCACCAGGAGACGGACACTTGCAGAAGAACGTTTCTGGGTGTGGGTAACCAGGAAGCACGTGAGAGTAAAGAGGGCTACAAAGGCATTTCTGTGACTACCAGGAGCAGAAGTCGCAATAAAGCCAGATTACAGCAACAGCATGACCCAGTTACTCTGGAGCTCCCCCTCCGGACAGCTCAAGGGAACTGCTTGCAGTCTAGGCTCCTCATACTCTGGTTTCAGGCAGAATACCCTGTAGGGTAAGACAAGCCCCCACACAGGGCAGGTTCTCTATCAATTTCAGCAGAGAGATAGAGTCCTGAAGCCCCCGGTGGATTTTACAGGCTTTCATACTCTCTCAGGGAACCAGGTAGGGAGGCTGGATCAATTGTATGGCAAACAGGCAGGACAGAGAGCAGGGCAGGGGGGGCTGGGAGGTAAGCGGGCAGGCAGATAGGCTAGGAAGTAAGCAGGCAACTGAGCCTCCCAGCCCCCACAAATCTTCATGCTCTTCCTCTGAGCTCTCTCCTTGGCATTCTTCTTCCTCAGGCTCACACCACCCTTTTATCGGTTCCTTCTTAGGCCCAGGTGTGCACACTTAAAACATGTGTACTCTCGCTGGGCTGCATATGTACAATCATAAGGAGGTTGCAATGCCACCAGTGTTCATAGAGGATAATGGCAGAAGGTTACATAACCTGATGACTCCTTTATCCTCCATACCCTCTTGGCCAGCAGCACAGATACAGTCCTGGTGTTGTCATCACAGTGATGAGCCTTTCCTAAAACTACCGATGATTTCCAATAGTAGGGTATTCCCAGATTGTTCTTTTTAAAAACAAAAACTATTGCAGTAACCCAAGTTTAAAATCTAAGTTTTAGGTGTAAACATCTTCATTCAAGACCTGAATATACTGCATTGTGACATTTTCCAACCATCAACATACAATTGACCCCCTTTACCCAATCTGGACTATTTGTTCTTATTGTCCTCTTTTATTGGGCTTTTACATGGTATCACTCCATCTACCCACCTGCAACGTCACCTTCTTCCCTGAAGGTCTAGATCCCGAGGAAAGAGGAACAACCTTGCTCTATTCCAAGGCCTCCCTGACAGCTCCCTTACTCATGGCTCTTGGCTTTTGCAGGAGCCTTGGCAGTCTCTATCTCCTAGACAACAGATTTGATGTGAGAAATTGGGGGGACACACTGTGCCCAAACATTCATGGCAAGTAAAGTGTCATTTAGTTTTGAAGGCAACAGCCAGTGCCCATGGACACAGGCCTGGTGTCCTCAAGAGGTCCTTAGAACTCTCATAATATAAACCTTTCCACAAGTATGCCAGTCCCAGTGTGACTGGGCAGGCGATGACAAACACCCACCCTCCGCGACAACGTAGACTGGGTGGTCACTAAAAGACCCAGGCACCATCTAGTTTTGTAGTTAGTTCCAGCTTTGGGTCAAAGCTGCACTGCTTGAATGTGACCTTTTTTTGCCAATGACTTTAATGTCCTGCATCTTTTTACTGCTTTAGGAAGGCAGAAGTCCCTAAAACCAAACATTTTGACACTAGAATATTGTGCTGTTCAGAAGTATGTTCCTGAGAATACTACTAAATACTACTACTAAATACTACTAAATGTGCATAGACTGGCCTGTGAAGTATCTTTTTGCACACTGTTTTTGGGTAACTAACATCGCAGTGGTAATCCCAAGCAGAGATGCTGAAAGGGGTTCCAGAAAGTGTAATTAACCAAATCCACATCTTCCTCTGGGAAAGAAGAAATACCATCAGCAGTGAAGGCACGAACTTCTGTATAAAGTCATTTTTATATCGTTGAAGTTATTTTCTCTTACCCTGACCATATGGTAGACTTGGTTTTCCTAGTTCCACTCCCACTTATTTTTCAAAAGACAAGTCATCTAGTCAAGGTCACTTGATTTGTATGAGGGGAATAGTGTTTTCCTTTTACTATTGTGAATGTCTGTTCTAACTATGCTGGACTATATGCTAAGCAGGTAATTCCTTGACTATTCCAAGTTGGCTAAGAAATTATTTTCAAAATCAAGAATGGATATATTTTTTCAGAATTTTTTTACTGATTTGTCCACTGAATGGTCTCCTTCAGTTTATTAATAAGACTGAATTTCATACATTATATATTTAGAATGGTACATTAATTTTATAATGCTAAACCAATTTGGCATTCCGAGAATAAATCCTACATAGTCATGATGTATTATCCTTTTTATAATGCCAGGAAAAATTGTGAAAGTTTTTGAAGCAGACTAGAAGGATAACTTGGTACTCTCAGTGGAAAAAAAGAAATTTTCTAATTTTGGGTTTTCTGATTTTATGAGAACTGTATTTTTCATAGTGTTTGAACAAAATTTATAGCACTTTAAATTGGAAGTAAATGATAGCAATGCAAATGATCCATATTTACAGCCATGCAAGCTAATTCTACCAAGCAGAGGCATAAGTGATTCTTGGTAAAAGCTAATTTGTCATCTCTATTTTTCACCTCCAGATATGATGTTGCTATTAGCACTAAAAAAATTGTTTAACACATGTGTGTTTCAGATATGAGAACTGAGCTGCATTAGATAACTTTCCAGATTCCTTCTAATGGGGTTTCTTTCATTATGAGGTCATTATTTACTGTTTTCTGACTGTGGCTGTAGATATATCAAGTACTCCACTGAGTGATCCATCACTGTTGAATACCACTGACGTGTTTCTTACTTAATGGATACTTTCCAAATCTTCTGGTTCAATTACTCAAACCTCAAGATAACACAGAAGAAAATGAATTCTTGTAAGCAATTAAGAAAATTACATATAAAGATGAAACTTTTTTTGTTTTAGAATTATTTAGGTGTTTTCCTTTGATTTTTTCAATAAAAACAAATTACTGAAGTGACCTTGGAGGAGTAAATGTAGACGTAATCCAAGAATGTTGAATTCAAGATTATTCAAGAATGTTCTAGACATATGGGAGTGAACGGTACTAAGAATAAATTATTAAGACTTACATGAAAATAAAACCTACAGTATATATTTCTGAAAAGGTTTTAGTCTAACATGTAAGTCCATCAAGCATATATAACTTTTAAAACATATAAAGTTGAATGTTAATTAATTTTTTTATGCATATACTTAAGCACTTTAAAAACTCTTCTAAATAAGCATCCATATACTCATAGAAGGGTCAGTGGGCATTTCATATGTATATCTGGGGCAAAATTTGATTTATTTTTTGTGTGAAATAGTATTCTGATTAGTCAAAATTTTTTCAATTTAGAATTAATTTTCCAAAAATTAAATAAAAATAAATGCAATCAATATTTCCATATTTATGTATTTAATTTCCCTGAAAAATTAAAAACTAGTCCAACAATAAAAATATGAGGTACATATTAAAGAAGAGACATTTTTACCACAAAGAACTATGGAATTTTCCTTTATAATAACCACTTGAAGGCCTAGATCATAACACTTCAAGCAATACACTGTAAATATTTTCATTTAAATAATAAGAAAGAAATCTTCTCAGGAATATTATACAAAAACAGAAAGCAAAATGGAGGAAACAAATAGTAAAGGCCTATAATCAAAATTAAATTAAAGTTTAGTATAGATTATTATTTATAAGAACAATGTAAATAGGTAAAACCATCAATTTGGTTCAATATAAAATACACCTCTGGCATAGGATTATTTTTACAATGAGAATTAGCAATTCTTATTCAACTAGTGCAAGTAATTCTTCGACAATCAAGGGATACAGTAAGTCTCTTAAATTGAAAAAAATTAAGATTTACATATTAGTATTAGAAATAGTCTCAATATTAATACATAAGGAATTCTGATCTCCACTGAATTACACTGGCCAAAGCTCAGTGGCTTTACAGATAATCAAGTAGAACTAATCACCAAAATTCCACTGTGATGCAATGTTAATAAGATGGATGTTTTAAATGTTACAATCCTTTAAAAAACAATATGGAACTTTTTGTTTTCCAAACTATGAATTTATTTTTCCAAAATCTGGTTCCCAAAGCCAACTTCTAAATTTTACAGCAGAGGTGAGGTAGTAATGGAAAGAAATGATTTAATGGAACTCTGAGGAAAAAATATAACTATACTAGATCTTAGTTTGAAAAATATATCTGGTGTAAGAGATACTCAGAAGTATGTAATAGTGCTTATATCAGTTTATTGGTTAAAGGGCTGAGAGTAAGAGGCAAGTAAAATGTAGTATTTGCTTTTAACAAAGAAGACTGAGTAATATGTTAAGTGTCAGGGAGGGATAGGAAAGAACTCAAGCCAGGCAAAAATTTCCTCTTGGACTTTCTATATAAACATCTATTTTAGTTCTGGACTGTCCACAAGTGCGCTCATGTGACGCAAGGGAGGAACTCTGCCCACCCATGAACTGCTTCCCAGACCAACAGGTCCTTGTCCAGCTCTTTTAGAAAGGCAGTTCATCCTCTGAGGTCCCCAGGATCCCTGAAGAGCACAGAATCACAGGAAAGTGAAATCCAATCAGCATAGACAATTAATCTACTCCCATTGGATGCTTTAGTGAATTGAATCATTCAAATACCAGCTAAAAGCTGGGAAGTATGGATAAGTGTCTGTTTTGAAAATGTCTGTAAGAGATTATGATTCTGCAGTTTACTGGTCCTGTGTTTCCCAGAATAAGGACATTACAGGATCTGAGAAATTCCAACTCCTTTTACTCTTCTTTCCAAATAACATTTGACTGAATATAGCTTACATCCTTTAACAACTCTGTAACTCCTTCAACCAAAAATTATTGCAATTATTTTCAGGTAATTTGTTTCCCTGGAAAGTGTGAGGAGATATTTTGCTATTACCTGCTAAGGTTAGTGAGGACACACTATTGACTCCAACCATTTGGTGCTACTTTCACAGAGTTGTCAGAAAGAAAATCAACTGGTAGACCAAGAAAGGCCATTGTACGCATCAACAAAGCCCTTCAGCACAGCTTGGACATGTTCTTTAGGATGAGGCTCCAAGCCACGAGGGGATTTCATGTGTGAAGCAATAGAAGCCTTTCTTAATTGAGAGTCTGAAGCCTCTTAAGAACTTCTAGAGCAACTTTAAAACAAAAGTAGTACTGCTCCTATATACAGATATATGAAAAACAATGGCATCTTAAATGATTGAACACCAGCAACAACTTTCAGAGAACATATGTAATTTTAAATCACAAAGTTCTTAAAAAGAGCAAACATTTAACCAATAACTTTTATAACTAGTTTTTTAATATCAGGAAAATAAATGGTCATGAAATAGCCCATGGTCTACAACTAGTTAACTGAAGGCTTAAAGTAAACAGAGGGAAACTTCCTCTCAATTGCAATCTCCTTATCTCTTCTCAGGATAAATTAAATTTCATCTTAGATGTAGCCTCAGGTCTCTAGACAACTTTAGTTTAAATAAAACACTTCACATCATTTAGTATTGACCTAAAACAGGTCAATTTTTCAGTGATTTAGGGGTGCCTGCCCGTTTCCATTATCCAAACTCTTTTGAACCCCCCACTTCCTTCTCACTCTAATCTGTGACATAAGCTATGTCTCTTAATGACATGCCAATGACCAATATTTTGGTGGCCAGTAATTACCCTGGATTGCTATTTATAAATTTATGGGAAATGACTTTAGATACATTACTTAAATAATATGGCACTATGGCCAAGAAGTGTCCAGGTACTGGGAGACTTCAGTTTCAGTCTTGGCTCTGCCACTTTCCGTCTAAGTGTCCTCATAGAGCAGATTTCATTGCTTTGAATGTGAAGTGCTTCCTCATTAACACTAGAGCAAAACTAGAATCTACTCAAGCAATGAGAATTCAATCAGACTAAATGGGTAAAAAAGCTTCATAAACTGATACACAATACAATCTTAATCATTGTATTTATTCCTCTTCTTACTAGAATTTATGTGGTGACAGCTTACCTTTGTTTGAATCATGCCACGACGCTGTCCTCTCATTTGGGCCACTATATTCCAAATATCAAACTACAACAGAATAACAATAATTTTGTATTGTGAATAATGGGGAGAAAATTCAATTGCACAGATTGCCAAATGAGTGCTCCATATTGCTTTCCAAAAGAGATGTCAAGATATAATTATAAAGGTCTCGTTTTCAGTCTTAAGAACATGTGCAATTTTTAACAAATGGATAAGGAAAAACTTGCTTAAATGGGTTTTCAGGAAAAAGCAGGAAGCAATAACTTAAAAATGCTCTCCAAAAGAAATAACAACAGATTTGCCCTCGTGTGTACCTTCCTGCTTTCCAAGGGGAGAGCTTAGCAACACTGATTCTGGAAAAGTCTGAAGCAAGGAAGACTTTTTCTGGCCACAATAGTAACACAGCTGTTTCTCATATAAAGAGTCCTCTCAACTCAGTGGAGACCCTGAGCAACAGCTGGCCCCAAATCAGATTCTGCACCTGTGTATGAAGACAAGTACTACCAAGTGTGGTCTCCAAGCTGGTGCACATCCATAAAGACCCATAACTTGTCCACAGTGAGATGTGTCCAAAAACTGGGAGTATTTAGAAACTGCTATGGCACTCAGAAAATGGCACTGCACTGAGCAATGTCAGTGGTGGAATAGGATTCAGAGCAGTTCAGGGGTTGCTGAACTGGTCCGGAAAACCACATGTAGTACAAGTTGGAAGACCAATCATGAAAAGAAAGACCCTGTTGACATGTTACATTTTAAAGTCTATCAACTATAACCCAAAAGATACAAAAAATGAAATCTAAGAATGCTTTCATTTTTATAACTATAATTTTTGATAATTCAAAATTTTAATGAAGTCTTTAAGTTTTTTTTTTCTTAATTTTGAAGTAACTGGTGATAAATAGGACATTGCATGGACAAAAGTGACCATATCCTGGCTGTGTTTTTTTTCTTTCAATGCTCTATTTATCTTCAGTTGGAAACAACCAAAATGCCCCAAAACTGATGAATAATTGGAAAAGATGGGTATATTTACACAATGGAATTTCACACAATCAAAACCAACAAATATGATGCATTTGTGATAATATGGATGGACCTAGAAGGAATCATATTAGCAGAAATAAGTCAGAAAGGAAAGACAGAAACCACATGGATTCATCTATGGATAGGATATAAGAATATCAGATAAAAGTCCAAGAAAAAGTCAGATTAAGCTAACAACAGAATTGGGACAAGCAGTTAGGGAGGAGATAGGGAAAAGGAGAAATCAGGGAAGGGAGGAGCACAAGGAGATCACAAGATGAAGGTCCATGGGTGATAAGGTGGAGGGAGAACCCTGGGGAATGCAATGATATGGAGGTTTCCAGCCTCCACACAGCCAGAACACACACACACACACACACACACACATATATACTAAAATATGTAAATAACAAAATGATTAATAGTAATAATAATAATTTTTAAAAATGGACAGAGAGCCTACCCATCTTTTGCCCAGCATTTACGCCATCCTTTATAACTATAGCACAATATCAAAACCAGGAAACTGATTACAGCACAATCCCCAGAGTTCATTCAGATTTTGAATTTATTCAGAGTTTGAGTTTAGCGTGAGTGTGCATATGAGCATGTGTACTTCGTGCCATGTTATCATGTGAAGAGTCAGACCTGCAACCACAATCAATATATATTATATATATATAATATATATATAATTATCTTACCACAAGACTTCATGCTATTCATTAGAGCTACCTACCCAGTCCAATCCCTAACCTATCCTCCATCTCTATTGTTTTGTTATTTCAAGAGGATTATATGAATGGAATAAGGTAACAGCCATTTGAGACTGGATTTTTTTCACTCAGCATACTTGCCTGAGATGCATCTAAATTGTTGTACATATCAATAGCTTCATTCCTATTTACTGATAAACACACTTCATGTATATACATATAATAGTTTGCTTGACCATCTGCTTGTTGAAGGACATCTAGGTTGTTTCCAGTTTGTGGCTATTGTGAATAGATCTGCTATGAACATCTGTGTACAGGTTGCGTGTGAAAATAAGTTTTCATTTCTCTGTGATAAATACCCAAGAGTGCTATTAGAATGCTTGAGCTACAGAGCAACCTCAGTTTTCAGTTTTCAAGCTCAGAATTATTTTTGTTCTCAATTTTTTAAGGATTTTAAGTAGGTTTTGATTAAAAATAATTATGGCTATCATGTAACAATATAAAGAAATAAATGACTATATATTCTCAGATTTTCATATCCTTTGGATTTACAATTGATAAACTAATCTTAAAACATCACAGGTCATGACTTGTTTGGGTACACATGATCAGTCGGCAGCTTGCAGCATGGAGATCCTCTTCATATAAGCTCCACAACTGTTGACTGGTCTACCCTATTAAATAAGACCAACTCACTGGTCATGCTGTTGGAAGTCACAGCACCATCAAACTGCTTCTAAATGCTTACACTCAGTTTCAATAAATTTATCTTGCTAAAGAAAACAAATAGCCACAGATTAGTGCTGACCCAAGACCTAATTTTGAGTAGCTCTGGTAGACAAAATCTCTTATGAGAGGAACACGAGTAAGAATATTTGACAGTTCAAAGCTCAATGGAAAGTCAACAAGGAAACAGAATCTATTTCCTGGTTTTGAACCACTATATTTCATCCATAGAGCAGGACTATAAGGATCCCTACTATAGAATGTATTATACCACTGAGAAATAAACCACCCATTAAACACACATTTACTGTGTATCTGATATGTTCCAGACACTGCTTGAGACCATTCACTTGTACTTTGTATTTTAATCCTCATAACCACCTCCAGGAACTTGCAGCGATTAAGTGAGAAGAGGGTACTACTCCAAGCTCACAAGTGTTCTGTTCACTAAATTGCTCTTGAAAGCCACATAGTATCTTCAGATATTAGAAGGCTATTAAGAGCAGTGTGTTTGCTAACAGCATCAGGCTATCTACTTAGTTCAGACTTACTGAAAAGTTCTTTTCAATGGCACAGAGCACAACATCCACACACAGGAACACCCCTGTCCTGCCCACACCGGCGCTGCAGTGAACAACCATAGGTCCTGACAGATGGCTCTTCCGCACGTAACGAACATACTTTATAAAACCATCTACTGAGTCAGGAGTGCCATGGTCTGGCCAGTTGGTGAACTGCAATTGTTTTATGGAAAAAGTCTGTCCTGTCTGTGGAAAGAAAATATGAAAAGAAGGGAGGGAGGGAAGAGAGGGAGAGAAGGAGGGAGAAAGAGACTTATCAACTTCGTATTATAGAGATCTTACTTCAATTTTTAATATATATCACTATTAATACTACTAATAAAAATCAGCTACATAATAATAAAAAAGAGAATACTAACAGGTAACATGAATCAGGCAATTACTATGTGCCAAGCACTGTGCTAAGACTTCACATGCATTATGTCACTAAATTCTCACATCAGTGTTAGAAGGCAATATTATACCTTCATTTCACAGATGAAGGGGAGAAGAGATGTGTGTTAGGTCAGAAGATCCATCTTCTTAAGAAATTTAGACTACATGCCTAATCCCACAGTTAGCCCACTAAGAAGAAATTATTAACATAGTTGTATATTTTATTGCTCTTACAAATGTATGGGGTCCAATCTTAGCAACCCTATTTCTAGTCAATGTCATCACTCCAATTCACATCTTTTGGTGATGATGCCAAACCTCATCATTCTTTTCAACTTCCTTATATATCTTCCAGCCCCTTCACGCCACTGAATACATATACTAGCTACCTGCTACTCCAATTCACTTAGGGCAATGTAACTCAACACTTTCTCCTATAAACCATTCCATCTCTATTTTGCAGATCTCTTAGAGCAAGAAATCTATGAATTATACCAGACCAATAGTCCTCAACAGAACTTTCTACAATGTTGCAAATACTCTTTATCTGTAACACTCAACATGACAGCCCCTAGTAACTATGACTAAACACTAGAAATATATCTCTGCAAGTAAGGAACTGCATTTTCTATTTTACATAAGTTTAAGTAAATCAAATTTCATTTTAAATAGCCACATGTGCCCACCATATCAGAAAGAATATTTCTGACAACTCCTTCTGTCACTTTTAGGTCACAAATCATGTCGCCTTTAAATCAGCCAGTTTTACCTTTAAAACTCCAGTCTTTGATTTACATTTTAATGCCCACTGATCATGTCACCTTCTTACTGTGAGTGCCTCATTATCTTCATGACAAAGTTCATTACTGCTTCTTAGCTGAAATCCAAGGCATTTCATGCTCTGATCAGTTCCTGCTTACTTCCTATAGCCTCATTTCATTTCTCATTATTCCCTGACATTACTTTCACTTTGCAAAGACACTTAACTAGTTACTTCTCTATACACCCCTTATTTCTTAGATCTAAAAACCTAGTTCCTCTTTCTATATTTCTCCTTTGGGTGATTCTCAACTCTGCTGTCTCCTTGTCCTTAAGTAAGCGTTCCACCACGCTCAAGTAAAGCTAAGTACTTCCTTTCTGGTCAGCATACTTTTAAGGATTGAATACAAATCTCCCACTCAGGCAGAAATATCCCATTAGGCAATTTTACTCTTCCTGCCCCTCCATCACCTTTCAAGTTTTTAATCTCTCCAGTTAGAGTTTGGCTAAGCAGAAGCAGAGGTGGTAGTGTCTTGGTGTCTGGTACTAAGAACAAATTACTGAAAAAGTATTCCCAGTCTATATCCTGTCATACTCTCAACTTCTATACTTCTGACAAGTGTGTTTATATAAATACATATATACGTAATCCTTATTTTTTTTAAACTTACAGACTTCCTTATAACTTGTAATATTCGAATGATGAAATACTGAAGTATCTGGTATTTTTCCAGGAAGACACGACAGTTTTTCAATTCCAAAGGTTGTTTTGTAGAACTGGGCCAGTAGTGGTGGCATTTGTTAACTCCACATTCTGTTTCTTTGGTTATCATGACAATAATATTAGAGTTATTTTCTAAAACCATTTGCCAAAAGTCTTCTATGGTACCCGGCAGTGGTCCTTGGGTAGCAATATAAAAATACTCTTCTCCAGAATTGACTATTCTAATGTAACTAGCATTGATGTAGTCCATGTTTTCCCCAAGAGGAACACGTGTTGAATCATCTGTTACAAAAATAGAAATATCTAGTAGATGAAAGGAAAGGCAGGAGAGGCAATAAATTCAGACATCACAAAAGCATTTCACACAGGTAAATCCATTTGTCTTTGACCAACGGAAAAGATGGCCTAGAAATTTCCTTTTAAAAGGATTATTTAAGTTCATAAACTTATATTCTCCCCTCCCAAAACCTACTGGCTTGATCTAAGAAACATACAATTAGGGGAGTTTTTTGGTGGTGGATCTTGTTTTTTAATCAGAGGATGCCATCGGTGTCCAGACACAGAGAGATTTCAGTGAGCCGTGGCACAGGTAAGCTTAGGTCAATCAGGGACTTAGTAGTTTACAACCGAACAAAAGAAAAGAGGAACCTAAGCAAACAATACTCTTTTATAAATGAGGAGTATCTGTGTACTAGAGCAATACTAGAGCAACAGGACACAGGCAAAAAAAGAAAATGAGGCTCTGATCATTGTTGAACAAATACAACTACTAGGATTAAAGGAATTCTACCAACCTCACTGACACAAGGCAGCCATCTTTTATTCCACCCTCAGCCTTCACCTGGCAAGTGGCATGCTGTTACAGGAAAGGTGTAGCAGCAAAAGGCAGCTTTGAAAGGGGTTTGCTCCAAATAACATGGAAATATTACAACAAATATAAAAGGGAGGAAAAACAGCTTCTTCATTCACTAATGAATTCCACTGACCCAAGAATAGTCTTCACTATGGAATGTTTTCTCCACTTTACAAAGATATGTTACTTTTCCCCACAGAGAGAATAAATTCTCTCAGTAGAGTAGAGGGTCTCCCTGCCATATAGAGGTCTCACAAATAGCCCCTCCCTATTACTCAAAGTCAAGGGGCTCCCTCACCTAGAAAAGATGCTCTGACCAGGATTATTGATTACAGGGACTTACACAATATCTGGGAAAAAAACCCTTCTCAACTCCAACACAGCAAACACACACCTTT
Source organism: Uropsilus gracilis (assembly GCA_004024945.1). NCBI lineage: Eukaryota > Metazoa > Chordata > Mammalia > Eulipotyphla > Talpidae > Uropsilus > Uropsilus gracilis. The sequence goes on along the minus strand of PVHY01012651.1, from coordinate 10,026 downwards.
CTTTTGTAATTATGAATGTATGGGAAAAACAATCACTAGCTATAGAAAGATATCACAAAAGGAGACCATATGAGAAATCACAGCAAATGGTTTACTTTCTATGAAAGGGAAGAATAATTTTCAAAACCCTACTTGTAGTTTAAATGAAATCTGAGAGAACATTTATTTTATGATTTGAAAGGATAATGTTTAATGACATAATTAAGTAACAAGGGTAATTAAGTAACAAGAGCATTTAGGGAGATCATTCTCTAGGATTCATCTTTTTCTGCACAGGTATGTAGGTGAGTTGAATGAGGATGCAGAAGGAATCACCACCCCAGCATCTTTTTAAGGCCTTGATAGTAGCACTAAAGTGTATTATCTCCAGAAATGCAGCATTGTTTTTAATTTACTATTTTCCTAGGCAGAAGCATCTCTACTGACTTTCACTTTGCCTTTCCATCATAATAGTCCTTAGTCCACAGGCCACAGATCCAATATGGGGAACTGGAACTGAGTTTGTCAGTTCCTCTTAGGTGTTATAAATCTAGGGGAATAACTACAGTGAATAAAGACCCACTGTGAGATGGACCTGAGCTAAAACTCCACCAATAATATGATTATTTGCACTACTCCAACTGGTAGCCCACAGTGATGCTCTGGGCCTTCTGGAATTAGTGTCAGCTTAGTATTAGTATTAACACCACTATTAGTATTAATGGCAAAAAAGACTCTGTAGAGTTTAAGGATTTGGTGTGTCCATATCTCTATTCATCTCCCCATGTTTCCATTCAGATTTGTAATCCTAGTCATTCTCAAGCAATGCCTTTACTTCAACACTCTGCAAAGCTGAGAGTTCAATTTACACTGTAATTTAGCCATTTTCAGAATGAGACCCTGAGTTTGATTTTCAGTAGTCTCAGCCTCACGTCTACAGAAGGTAAGGCTTTTACAGGGTGGACAAAAATTGGGGGACATTTATATGGTGCTTAAGCTGAATCCATGAGAGCATCATTTTCTTTGCCCACTTTGCCCAGTGCAAATAGAATCAACTAGCCAATTTCTTTATATTTGTTAGTTTAATAAAAATGTTCTAAGGTATCAAATACACTGTCATTTGGAACCTTGCTTCTTGTAAACATTGGAGTAGGAATATCCAATGGTGAGATCTGTGTATCTGTACTGCCATATCACAGGACAGATTACCAGGGCTCTCTTTGTCACTGGAATGAAGAATTGTTAATTCTTTTTAAATTTTATCAGATTAATGAATCAACTGATGAAATTCATCCTTAAGATTTTATTTCTCTAGAACAGAATCACCCTTGATACTAAAGTCTTATTAATCAGTGTTCTCCAGAGAAACAATGTAAGCATATAAAGAGTGAGAAGGATTTATTTTAAGGAACTGATTCACATAACCGTGTCCAGCCTGAAATGTCCAGGACAGCTTGTTAGTCTAGAAGTTCAGAGAAGAGTTGATGGTGACTCTTAGGTCCAAAGGTAGCATAAGAAAGAATGTTTTCCTCCGTGAGGGAATTCTTTTAAGAGCTTCACTTGATTGGATGAAGGTTATCCACCTCATAAAGGGTAATCTTCTATATTCAAGTCTACTGATTTAAATGTTAATCACATCTAAATTCACCTTTGTAGCTACATCTAGACTAGTGTTTGACCAAATATCTGAGTAACGAGTCAGTTAGGTTGACATATCAATCATCATACAAGCTAAAAAAATAAAAATAAAAAAAACTAGTAGATTATTTGAAAGAAAAAGATCTTTCTTTAAACTTAAATCAGTTACCTAGAAGACCAAGTGCAAGAAAGAAAATAAGACTAAAAATTAAGAAAATATATGCAACACTACTAATAGAAGTAAAGTAATAACTAGAGAAAAGATTAAAGCCTTTGAAGACAGATCCAAGATACTGATGTTGGAACATGGGAGTTACAGAAAAAGGGCAAAAAGAGTGGGTTGAGGAAGAGTAATTACAAAATAAATGAAGACTTTCCTTTTGCTAAAGAAAGATGAATCTGCAGATCAAAAGATTCTATAAGCTCCAGGGAAGACTGATGAAATGAAGCACGCCAGACAACATTCCAGAATTCCAGTAAAAATTATAATGTTGTAAGGTTTGAGGATGAAAGATATGTTCCTTACAGAATAAGTGATGATTGGTTATGGTGCACTCTGCTTTTACACACTGACATGTATACTGAAAAGCTAGAAGTGTATGAGTCATAGCTAACATATCATAATTACTGACATTTGAATTGTGTGGTTAAGGGACTAGTATGCAGCTAAACACAGCCTGAAACTTGTGTGTGTAGGAGCCATGCAAAGTAAGAACTGCTGTACTTGCAGTGCCCTGCACCTTGGGAACTGGCTCCCAGTTATCATGCTCAGCACTTCAAGAAGAGGAAAAATTATTTCTCTGGCTTTCTTGATTCTTCAGGGGTCCTTTTTGTAAATTAAAAAAGAAAAAGTTTGACCAAGAAATCAAAGAAATTTTCTTTGCTTTTTCACATAAATTGGCTGATTTTAAATTAAATCACATTGAGCTATGAGGCAAATAAATGAGTGAGCTTTAAAATAGAACTTGGGTGAATAACAGTTGGTTTTCTTTTAAGAGAAAAAGCTTATATAATTTTCTTTAGTTTTCATCATTTAACTCTTTTTCATATTTTTGCATCATTTTAGCTGCCATGCTTTTAGTACCAAGAATAAGTTCAAGTTAGATCAAATGTGAAGTTACCCTACACCCTAACTTCTTATAATCCTGACAGACTCATCTTAAGAGCCAGTTGCAGCCAATCTCCTTAAGGGTTTCCTCTACCTGTAGGGATAAGAGTAGATAACCAAGACCTTTGACCTGTCAGTATGGAACCCAAGTATTTGCATTATCTCTTAAAATATCTAAAAATGGCCCATCACTCAGATTTCAGAAATATTCACCAATGCACTTCTGCACACTTTCTCCACAGAAGGTAGCAGAATAAATTATTTAACTACCTTGGGAAGGCTACTAATTACATTTTAAAATCATAAAGTTATTTTAGATCTGAATGAATCAAGTCAATGTGAAGATATTTAGCCACAGATACTGGTCACTGTTTTCTACTCCGATACATTTATGATAACTACCTCTAGTCTAACAGGAGAGTAAGCAGATAATTAAAGATAGATTTTCAGTGAGTGGGAGAAGGTAGTCCTCCAAGATGCTATGGGACAACTAGAGAAACTCCAAACCAGATTTGAAGTAAACAATGAAGATCTAAGTGAATTTGCTCTAAAAGACAGCAGGAATTACTTCAGCAAAGGGGAGAGGATGAATGAAATCAAAGGTTCAATGACCTAGAAACAAGAGAGAGTAAGTTTCAGCAACCAAAAGGAGTCTGTGAGAATGAAGGTTAGAGGTGAAATTTATGTCATGCTAGAGAACTTTATCATGATAGTAACAAAAAGCCAAAGAAAAAAAATAAAAGGATGTTCTGATTTACAATTTAAGAAAATCATTTCTGCAGGTGCTATGAGTAGATGAAACTGTAGCTGTGAAGTAGTTGGAGACTAGCTGGGAGATAAACAGTCTATGTTAGTAGAACAGAAATCAAAAGATGAGAGAATATTTACTGCATTTAGAAGGTGAAATTTAGGATACTATAATTTTCTGGCTTAGACAAGTAGGTGGTTACCTCAAATAAGATGTAAAGAAGAAAGATGAAGTTGCAGAAAGAAAAATGGAAGTAAAAGGAGTCCTAGAAAGAGATTTCCTTAAGATTAAAACTGTGCTGTATTTTGTTTCTGCTTTTTGATAATCTGAGTTAAATCTTGTGAGTACCTTGGGGTGTGGGGGAAAGCTAGTGGGAGGTGTCACTAGCATCACCTAGTAATCGGTAGGGCCCTCTCTGGAGACAATGAAAGAGCAGCCTCCTGTGGGAGGATAGGCTGACAGCTTATTATTCAACACAGATGATATAAATAGTCCCATATATCTGTGCATCTAAACCAAAGGACAGGTAGTGAGGAATTAGAATGCCAAATGTGACAGATATCTCAGATGAATAGACTTTACATTTTAGATTGCTTATGGCTTGAAAAGTAGCACACATAGGAACTAGGTTAAAGAACTATTATAAATAATCCTTTGATATTGGTTGGAAGAAGTACCCGGAATAGAGGATGTGAACTTTACTACATCCCAGCATATCCAAGAATATGCCCAAGCCACCCATAGCTATTGAGCTCTTCACCATGGTCATGGTCAAAAGGCCTAAAACTGAGAGACATGCAACCCACTTTTTATCTTTTCCCAAATGTCAACAGAAAAATAATCAGAACCGATTTTAGCTTACATGGAAGAATATCCCGATATCTGTTTTTATCTCTGTTGTGTGGTTGATTCCCAGAGTTGAACTCACCAGGCAGATTCTTATATTCTAAAGACTTTAAAGGGTAAGAAATATAAGTCATGTATTTACTATAACAAAGAAAAAGAAAAAGATCTGCCTTTGTTTACTATTCATGACCCTTAAACCTCTACAGGTTACAACCTGATGATAAATGTATTGTATAGAGAAGTTAGAACCCCATTAAGGAATACTAATATATATATAATATCTTGATTTCAACATGTCAATCAACAAATCGCTTGATAAAACATCAAGTCTTTCCCTACAACTTTAGTAATTATCCTTTTTCCTAAAAGAAGGCAATAAAATATATTCACTTCTTAAGATGTACCCATAAATCTACAATCTTATAAACAAAAATAATAAAAGAACATTAGCTAAGGCATATAAATATATAAACAAAAAATCTGAAATATAAACAATTTTAAAATACTTCTTGTCCCATGAAGAAATTTTAGCTATGATACCAATATAAGAATTCTTCTTATTAAAAGAAAAATATCTTAAATAAATACTCTTACCTAATTGGAATTTTCTCCCTAATGGTCATTATAATTTTAAGTTATTTTCAGTTAGCTCATAACGTTTTTCTAAATTTTTATTGGCGTAACATGGTGCCTAAACAATATATACATTTCAAATGTGCATTATTAAAAATTTCTTTACCAAGTATGAATTCAATAGACAATTATTGAACTTTATTAATGGGCTCAGTATGTTCTAGATATTAGAACACAAAGATGAATCTGAAATGGGCTTATCTTTCAAGAGTTCATAGAACAGTTAGAAGTGGCCATGTGGTCAATGTGCAGAGATGTTGATATCAACGACAGTAGTAACTTCTACCTGAATACATGCAAAGGAAAGCTCCAAGGAGGGAAGTGGTACTTGAACTGGGCTTTCCTGAGTCATCTGAAGTTAGTCATATAAAAGTCTGTGAGTGTGGAGGGAAGAAAAGTAAAGGCAAGGGGCATCATGTCAGGCAGGAGGACAGGAATGGAGGCATCATGCCCCTGCAAGGAATCATGAATAGCAAGCCAACAAGAGCATAGATCATAGGATTTAACCCAACAGGATTTAAAATTGGCTAGTAAAACCTGGCCTCATATGTAAAAGAAACAGATATATTCAGATCTACCCTAATAAAATATCTGTTAACAAAGATTCGAAGTCTCTTCAGTAACTCCTGAGTACTAACTTGGTACTCCAGTCATTAAGGAGTGGAGACAATCACAGCCAGTGAGGAATGAGGAGAGTTTAAGAAATAAGAAAATATGGTCAAATTTTTATCTTTTTAATTTCTTTGCCTACCAATTCTAAAATTAATCTGAAAAAATTTCTATGAGAAGAGCCAGAATAATTTTGTAAGAGTAATGAGTAAAGATGGGCCTCACTGAAGGTAAATGAGAAAAAGCTATGCTGATTTAAGGATTGGTATAGTACATGAATAAGTAAATCAGTAAAAAGTATTCGAGTAAATTAAAATACATGTTGGGCTAAAGTATATAAGTGGCATCACTGAAGAGAAATTTCAAGAGGATACTGAGTTAGTTAAATAGCTATATAATGCTTGGCCCATCAAATATCTTAAATTCTAGGTGAATCAAAGACTTGTACATTTTGGAAAATTATGAAAGTACTAGAGAAACATGAATTATTATGATCCGAGAGTAAACATGGCATTCCCAAAGAACACAGAAGACTCTGGACTCCCCAAAGCTAGGCTGCAACATTAACCACTAATAATTAGCTCTTTCTTGGTAAATGTGTAGGCATGTACACACGTGTGTGCAACCAACAAATTGTAAACTCTTACCAGATACAACAAACAAATTGGAAAAATTCTTCTTTGTGTAAAGAATTATTAGTTGATTTTAAAAAATAGAAAATTGAGCAAAGAACTGGAACTAGCAGTTCACTGAGAATATATATATATATATATATATATATATATATATATATATATGGTTAAAATCATAAGGAAAGCTAGTCACTTGTTCTTAAATAAATGCTAAACGAATCACCAACAAGAAATCATTTGTCATTTAAGAGATGAGATTCAAATATTTGACAGCAAAAAACAACAACAACAAAAAAAAAACCTATCTTTCTGAAGAATACATATACATATTTTTAGTCATTTGAAGGGGTAATTGTTCATGATAAAAGCAAAAGCTAGAGTAACCTAAGCTCATCAAAGGGGACTGTTTAAAGAAAAGAAGATCTTTGTCATATAAATAACTACCATGTACAGTACAACACTTAAAAAGAATGAGATCATCCTGTACACACTGATGATACATTGTAAATTCTTATGTGGGTTTGATTTTAAAAAGGAAAGAATGGGTAGAACAGTGATAATGCCAACAGTTTTACATTTTATGTGTAAGTTTATATGACAAACTTGGGGGAAAGGGGCTCTAGGAAGTCAAGGAGAAAAAAAAGAAAGACTTCATTTTATAAACTTTTGTGCTATGTGACTTTTACTATGTGCATCTGTTCTCTTTTTTTGTATCTGTTTCTTTAAAATTTATTTTAAAAATATAAACAATGTACTTGATCTAAATAAGAGAAAAGAAACCCCCTGGTAGTAATGTGGAAAGAGAAATCACATGAGACTTCGTTAAGATGAAAACATTTACCGAAAACTCCTGGTTGATTTCATTTTCGTGTGCTTTTTTAGCAAATATTTTTAAATAATCCTTGATGATTGCTTTCTCACGCAAAGTGAATACGAATGGACGTATCTGAGCCAACTGAGCTAGCTCCACTTCAGACACAATTTGTGTATCTACAAAAAGAGAAAAATTCACATTTGTAAGTTACTTATAGATATGAAAGAAAATTTTATGTTGTTTTCTTTTCAATGAAATCACTTGAAAGTTAACAAAAGTGATTTTCTCCAGAGGAGAAGGCCTATTACTTTAAAAGAAAGAATACCTGTTTTGGAAAAATCATAACTATACACCTTGAAATTATATTTTAAAAATTCACTTTTCTTGGAGAAAACTGTTCAGTGCTCTACATATGATAGATGCAGCAGACTGATAAGTACTCTGTTTTATAAAGTGAATCAGGTTTATGAATGGACAATTATTCCAAGGTAAGTATGAACAAGACTTGGATGAGAAATGGAAAGAACTTCTGCTTTCCCTGGGACCAAGTGTTCAGAAGTCCTTATTGTCAGAGACGAGAGAACGTGGAGAGCTGAATACACCATTTTCTAAAATACATCAAGTTTGTACTTGTACACACATGTATGCACATACACATGCATCACATATACTCTAAATATATAATCTATTGATATAATATTTATACGACTGAAAAATACATAAATATGGCATATATGAGATATAATATATAATGCAATATAAAATACAGCACCATAGGTAATATATTTTGTTACACACTTATAAGTAACAATAACAGAAGATAATATTCTATTTAATAGTAAACTGGCATTTTTTTCTAGATAATGATTTTTAAGGTCACTTGGCAATTTAGATTCTAAATATCTGAAATTTTAGATATTGTTCACTGGCCAAAAAACTAATAAATCTACAAGTAACCTAAAACATTGTTTTCAAAAGTTTTGAGGCAAAATACTCATGTGAAATCAGGTCTCAGAAATCTCTTTTCAAAGCCAAATACAAACAAAACCCATGTTAATGATGGAATATATATACATATATGTGTGTATATATACACACACACAAGAAATATTAAAAAAAAAAGAGGCATAAAAATTGATGGAAGTTTCTCAGAATCTGTCCTGGGGGACCCTACTGATCCAAAAAGCTCCTGGTAAGGGTAGAAATGAGAGACACCGACTGCAAGAGACAGCCATAGTAATCCTAAAATTTCTCACAAATATATTTAATTTTAATGTTACAGGAGGTCTGAGAAGTTGAAAAGAGGAGGAAAAATTCTCATAAGAGTAAAAGCCATCTTGTAAATTGAATCCAACAATTCATTAAAAGCATTATTCACCACAACCAAGTGGAATTCATCCCAGGAGCACAGGGATATTTCAACATCTGAAAATCAATCAACGTAATCCATCACATCAGGGAGGAGAAAACCAAAAACCATATGACCATATAAATAGATACAGAAATAGAATTTGACAAAGTACAGCACCCATTCATGATGAAAGCCCTAGAAAAAATTCGAATAAAAGGAACATATCACAACATAATAAAAGCAATATATAACAAACCCACAGCAAATATTATCCTCAAAAGGGGAAAACTGAAGTCATTTCAATTAAGATCTGGAACCAGGCAAGGATGCCCACTCACCACTTCTTTTCAACATAGTACTGGAAGTCCCAGCTATGGCAATAAGACAAAAGAAAGACATAAAAGGAATTCAAATAGGGGAAGAAGAAATAAAGCTATCATTATATGCAGATAATATGATACTCTATGTAGAGAACCAAAAAAAAATCCACAGCAAAGTTAATTGAAATAATAAATCAACTCAGTAAGGTAGCTGGGTACAAAATCAAGACACAAAAATCAATAGCATTCATATATGCAAAGAATCAGTCAGAAGAAGAAGAAATTAAAAAACACTCCATTTACCATCACATCAGAGAAAATTAAATATTTGGGAATAAACCTAGCAAAAGATGTAAAAGATCTATACAAAGAAAACTATAAAACATTCTTTTAAAAGAAACAGAAGAAGACATTGAAAAATGGAAAAACATTTTCTGGTCATGGATTGGAAGAATCAACATTATCAAAACGGCCATACTACCAAAGGCAATATACAGATTCAATGCAATCCCAATAAAAATACCACAGACATTTTTAAAGAGATAGAACAAAAATTATTGAAATTCATATGTAACAACAAAAGACCCCAAATAGCCAAAACCCTCTTGACAAACAAGAGAGAACAGAAGTATGACAATCCCAGATTTCAAACTATACCACAAAGCCATAATGATTAGAACAGCATGGTACTGGTACAAAAATAGACAAACGGACCAATGGCTCAGAAATGAGTGCCCAGAAATAAAACCACACATATATGGTCAACTAATCTTTGACAAAGGGGCAAAAAACATGCATTAGAACAAGGACAGCCTCTAAAAACCAAGATAACACCCTCACACCTTGTACAAAAATCAACTCAAAATAGATAAAATACCTGGATGTGAGACCTGAAAACATAAAATACATAGAGGAAAACCTGGGCAAAACCCTCCATGAACTAAACTTCAGAAATCTATTTCTGGACACATCTACAGCTTGCAAAAAAATAAAGGAAAAAATTTAAAAATAAAGGAAAATATAAACAGCTGGGGCTACATCAAACTAAAAAGCAAAAGAGACAATAAACAAAACAAAAAGAAACCCAATTGACTGGGAGAAAATTTTTGTCCTCCATACAAGTGATAAGGGTCTGATAACAAAAATACATAAAGAACTCACACAAGGCCAGGCACAGTGGCTCATGCTTGTAAGCTTCAGACTATGAAGCAGCCGGGGCTAGGGATTGCGGTTTGAGTCCCACCTGGAGCCCATAGCGAGACCTAGTTCCAAAAAAATAGGTGGGCGTGGTGGTGCGCACCTGTAATCCCAGCTACCTGGGAAGCTGAGGCTGGGGATGGCTTGAGTC
>PVHY01012650.1:0-43777 GCA_004024945.1 Uropsilus gracilis | reverse complement strand
GTGTAAAATAAATAAATTAATAAAATAAAACAACAACAACAACAACAAACCACACACACACTTACCACATATCGGAAGAGAACAACAGGCCAAACAACCAACAACTAAACATCAACTTAACCAAACAACAATTTGCAGAAAAATGGGAGGAGTGACTGAAGGGGGAATACAGAGGGGGGATATGGAGGGAGGAGGAAGGGGGATACAGAGGGGGGATATGGAGGGAGGAGAAGGGATCAATTAATTCACAATTGTGACAAATCAATAAAATGAATAAAAAAAAAAAACATGTGCACCAGGACACCTGTAAAAATAAATAAATAAATAAATACAGTTTTCCCCTTCTAACTCTTCCCTTCCCCCTCCATTTTTTCCTCCCTTCCCACTCTGTCAGTTTCACTGCTTATCACCCAGAATGCAATATACAACATCTGTGATGGCTTCCACTGAGATTTATTTATTCAGATTTTCATTAAAATCGCAACTGACATGATTCAATAAAATGTTGCTTGTCCTAACTTAGCTTTTAAGAGCTTTGTAAATTTGGATTTAATACTCTTTAGTGTCATTACTGCATTAATAATCTGTGCCTAAAGAGCAATTTAAAATATTTTACATATTCTATTTAATGGTAGTATCTTCAAAACCCTCCATTTTCATACAACTGTCTCCTAATGAACCTTAAATGGAATTGCTGATTTGGGCTGAATGAATCTGAGAATGCTTATCATCTGTTAGGCAACATTATATTTCCTAAGTCATGAAAAAAATGCTTGTATATTAGCCCAGGCATGATTTTTCAGTAAATGCTTAAGATCAAAAGACTTATTTGCTTGAAAATTAGATACTAAATTAGTACAAAAGTACTAAATTAGATAACAATCTACCACTATAGAAGATTAAATCGAAATAGATTAAAGACTTGAATATAAGATATGAAACCATAAAATACCCAGAAGAAATCAGAGGCAATATATTCTGTGATATAAACCTGAGAGATAGAGTTGGGAACTTAATTCCAATGACACTAAAAATTTTTAAATAAAGAAACAAATAGGATCACATTCAAACAAACAACTCGTACATAGTGAAAGCAACTTTTGAAAAACAAAAATATATCCTCTTAGGAGAATACATTTGTACATCATATATTTGGTAAGGCATTAATATCCAAAATATACAATGAACTAGTAAAACACAACAACAAAAAGCAAACAACCTAACTTTAAAAAGTGCAAAAATCTGAATAGACAATTCCCAAAAAGATGCAGATGGACAGCAAACATAAGAGAAAATGCTCATCATCTCTTATTAGAGAAATGCAAATCAGAGCAGCTAGGAAATATTATCTCATACCTGTGTCAATGGGCTATGTCCAAAAGATGAGAAACAGCAAGTGTTGGACAAGATGTGGAAAGAAGAGAACACTACATACTGTCGGAATATAAAATAACATAGTTATTACGGAAAGCAGCACAGAAATTTCTCAAAGAATCACAAATAGAAATTTCAGTTGATCCAATTATCAAATACACATGTCTGGATATTTTCTACCAAAACATAAGCCATTATATTTATTAACATGAAAAGAGCTGAATATGAGTGAATATTCTTCACTGACACCAAATTACTCAGCAAAATGGAAATAAAATGGATCACATATGAAATCCAAGCAAAGGCTACATTTATTTTGTCAAGAGTAATAAATTTTAGTGACAAAATTTGTGTGTGCATGTGTATGTCTGTCTGCCTGTCCCATGCATCGAAGCATCTTGGAAACATCTCAGGAGGGACATTGGTTGGATAAGACAGATTCTACCTTGTTATCCATGAGAAAGAGTAGCCAGGAGCACTCATCACATGCACTTGATTGAGTCTGATGTGGCCAGAGAAGTACCAGAAATAAAGATCATAGCACAAAGCAGAGCATTTCATGCAGTTGGTCAACAGGCATATGAAAGAATGCTCCAGATAACTAATAACCAGGGAAATGCAAGTTAAAACCACACTGAGATACCATCTTACACCAGTAAGAATGTCCCATATATATATAAGGCAACAAGTGTTGGCACAGATGTGAAGAAAAAGGAATGCTCTTACACTACTGGTGGGAATGTAAACTGGTCCAGCTACTATGGAAGACTGTGTGGAGGACCCTCAAACAATTGAAAGTGGATTTACCACTCGACCCAGCAATCCCACTACTGGGAACTGACTCAGAGGACATGAAAACACTAATTAAAAAGACACCTGTATGCACATGTTTATTGCAGCTCTGTTTGCAATTGCCAAGGTATGGAAACAAATGCCCCCAAACTGAAGAATGACTGGGAAAAAATGTGGTATATGCACACGATGGAATATTATGCACCAATCAAAGAGGAAAAACATATGTCATCTGCTGCAACATGGATGGAGCTAGAAGGAATCATATTATTAGAAATAAGCCAGAAAGAAATAGATAAATATGGGATAGTCTCACTTATATGAAAGATATAGGGGAAAACAAACAAAAAAATAAGAAAAATTTGAAACAACCAACAGAACAGAACCATAGAGCAAGAGAGGGGGGGAGGAGGAAGAAAACAGGGGAGGTAGAGGGTGCAAAGGATTGAGATGGTTAACAGGTCGTTGGGGAAATTGGCGATCCCCAGGGTACACAATGATGATATATATAAATATATATACTGATATATATGTATTGATATATATTATATATATATATATATAATAAAAACAAAGCAGAACATTTCAAACAATAGAGAGACTTTCCTGTTTTGTTTCTACAGGAGACCTGTAGAAGGATAAATCCAGAGGTGTAAATCTGTATAAAATAATTGGAAGTGTTCATTGTTCAAGACTCACTCTAAAGTTGGCTTTTTATAGGCCCAACAACTTTCTCCATGAGGAGTCTCAAAAGTCAAACTACAAACTCTACTTTGACCAAACTTGCCTGTCTTCTGAAAATTGAAATCCTGATTTATTATATCTTTGCTATTTAAATTAAGTTCTGAAGCATGTATAAAGAGAATTATGAAATTGCCTTTCCTCTGGAACCCTCACCCTGCCATCTTCTCTTGGGCTTTGATTTAGCTATCTTGTTTCTTTTCGACCTATGACTAAATTTCTGCTGCTTTTAAGCCACTTACTGGGTAGTCATTTGTTGCAGGAGCCCTATGAAATTAGTGTAAATATATAATCTGGAATTGGCTAAAAAAGTAAGTATACTTTAATTAACCCTAGGCCCAATTGGGTTTATTATTGAATATCCCAACTGACATTTCACTGAGTTTGCAAATAATAGATATAACAGAATCAAGATTTTCACAATTGATAAAAACTGAAAAGACATCAGAAAAGACAAAAAGAGGAACTGAGTCATTTTATGTAGAAACATACCAAGAACAGTGGGGTGGATGGAAAACACAGAAACTCAGTCAGGATTGTATGCTGTTGATCAGTTCACAGAAACAAAATGGTAATTTGCTGCAAGTTGCATTTTGAAGCATAACCACCATATTGTAAGATGAGAATAGCCCCTCATTTATGTAACCAAATAAATCTTAATAACTCGCTTCTAAACAAGCAATATGAGGTTTCTCTGTGGTCAAACTTTATGAGTGGAGTTGAAACAAACTTAGTCATATTCAGTTATAATCAACCCTGCTTTGTTCCCTAGAGCAGGACAAGGGGGTTTTTAGCCAAACTTGGCAGGTTCAAAAGCATATGTGAAGGGCCTATTTAAAGAATGCCTGAGAATTTATGTGGCCAAGGTGGGGTAGTTTGTCTTTCTGGTAAGAACGCTGAGGACCTGCATGAGAGCCCATTAACAGAACCTCTACCAGGTTCAAAGAGCATCTTCTCATCAACAAGCATCCGCCTCTAAGAACTCAGATTTGATAAGCTTTTAGTAAATCATCAAGCACTATTCATCCAAACCTTTTCATTTCTCAAGATCAATTTTAATTTGAAATTGATGACCAGCAGACGATACTCATTAGCTAAGCATCATTTTACTAAATAACATTTTATCATATGCTTGTTTGCAGAAAGAAAGGTAAGAAAATGAAAAGGGTCAAATATGTAATTCTTCAGCATCAGCTGACACTGCTGAGTATTCATTTTCCCCATGAAATCCTATATCAATAATATGTGTCCTGTTTTGTAGCAAAATGAACTGTCACTTCATGTATTTTTGCTGATTTTTAAACTATCTTTTTTTTAAATTTATTTTTAACTGCATTACCTTTTATGGAGCTCATATTGGTTTACAACACTGTATATGATTTAGGGGTATGAGCTGACACTTCAATGGTTATATTCTTGGAGAAATTTCCAATTACTTTTTTAAAATCATAAAATTGAGGGGGTTTTTTGGGTCATTTTCTCATCTTGTCTTGGAAAAGAGGAGAAGGGTGAATAGAAATGTGATGTTTAATTATGCTCATTCTTTCAGTGTACTTCAAAAGGGGACTGCTTCAAAGGGCGTGATGGTGGGACCTGCACATTACAAGCTGCCATCAGTGTGTTCAAATGCTGACTTTTCACTTGACACTGGTATGACTCATCCATGGAGACCTTCCTCCTCTTAGTTCTGCCTTCCTTTACATGAACTAGAGATAAAAACATTTTATAGTTTTCTGTGACAATCCCATGTGATAATACATATAAAATACTTAGAAATAAATCTAGACTCTAATTCACATTTATAGCTGTATTTTTGCTTTATCACCTTGATAGTAGAAAATTCCTTATTCCTTTTGTATGCAGGTAAAATATACATATAAATAATAAATATTCACAGGGAATACCTGACTCTAAACAACTGAGCAGTTTAGAAAAATAGATCAATAAATGTAGCTGCGTATAAATGTTTATGCATTGCATTTCCAAGTTTTCTTTACATTCTCCCTCTAAAATACATCTATCAGTGATGAGGTAAATTAGAACAAAGGCAGACAAATGTCAAGTTTGGCATACCACCAAGTGATGCCTGGTCAGAAAGGTGGAATCTTTGGCAATTTCCCTTCATTGACAGAGATGGGAATCAATCTGACTAGTCATTCCCAGGAGTATTATTTTTAGTGTGCCCTAAAGAACTGATTCACTTCCCCTTTCTCCAACATAAATCTTATTCTTAGAAAGAACATCTCTCCAAATAGAGAAAGCTCTCATTTAAAAGGCAAAATTAGAGTGATCTAGAGATGAATCGCTATAGAAGACATTCACGTGTCAAACCTCAATAATGCAAGGCTGCTGCATTGTGAATTAAAGATTAGTAGATATCAGTGTGAATGAATATTTATTAATTATAGAAGAAATATCCTAGCAAAAAAATCAGGAGATGATCAATAGACATATTGATGATATGAGAATCATCTTCTTTTCTATATCAAATCATGTTGGAATTAGGAAAAAAATTTAGAAAACTTTTGAAGCTTCATTTTAGGCCTGTTGCTAGTTTCTTTAATTCAACATACTGTCAAGAACTGAAAATCCCAAACTGTTATATTCTCTTTTCCAACAAGACTTCTAGCTCAAGAAAAAGTAGAGATGAAGAATTTACAATGCATCAGAGCAGAGTCTTCAAACACAGAAACTATAGGCATATGCAGATTTTTGCATGTCAGGTAATTATTCTAATATTAGCTATACTGTCAATCAACTGCACCTGTCAACTATCAAGTACCTGTTCTGTTATCCTTAAGATTTAAAATCTTAAATCAGGATCCATTGCATTGAATGATATTGTGAGGTTATTAATATTACTTGCAAGATTATAAATATGAAAAGTAATTGATTTTTAACCCACACAAGTTAACTTTGGTTCTCTCTTTAAAAAGGACCACAGACTTGAGCAATGATTTATTTAATCCTAGTATAAAGTAGCATGATTTTTGGCTGCATTGGTTGAGGCCTTTTCCCATATGTTTGTCATTGTTTGTCATTGTTACTAGGTCAACAGATACAAAGACTCTTCCCTTAATGTGTGTTCATTTGAGTCAAAGTGAAAATAAAAGGTTTTCTTGAAAATATTCAATTATTCATTTACTGTATCTCTACAAAGTATCTAGTACCTGTTTTTATAGATTTTGTTTTATGGCTGAGCTTCCTCTACCACCTCTCAAATAGTTGAAAATTTGTGTAGTGGCACAATAATTCCCCATGACAAGCACTTCATTGATTTTTGTAACAACCAAGAATGTTTTTAACCATGAAAGATATCTTGAGTGAGTAGACTGAAAAAATGGTTCCCCCAAAGACATGTGATAAGCTGTGAATATGTTACCTAAAAAGACTAAAAAGACTTTCTAGACATAACTGAATAAAATGATCTTGGGATGGGAAGATTACTGTGAATTATCTATAGAGCCCATATAATGGGAGACAGTAAAGTTAAATTTGAAGCACTGATATGGAAGAAGCAGAGAGAAAAATAATTTGAAGATGATAAACTCTTGACTTTAAAGATGGAGACTAGGGTTATAAATCATAGAATGCAGGCCACCTCAAAGTTAGACACCAGAGCCATAAGGATAAGTAACAAAGTAATGGAGATGGGATTGGTTTGGAGAGGACGGCCTGCAGTAAGAAAACATGGACAGAGCACACACGAATATAACTTGGCCACCCAACGCAAACTTAAGACTGAAAATCTAACAGCAAAGTGCGCCTGGACCCAACAACGCAGTCCCTCACCCAGAGAAAAGACACTATCATAGGAAAGAGACTAATGGACTCAGCACAGCTAATAAACTAGAGTGGGGTTTGAGAGAATGGAAGAGGCACCAGAGGGAGGAGGGGGGGAATAATAATAACACAGAAGTTGTAACCTAAAGAACAAAATAAATAAACAAATAAATAAATAATCAAAGTTAGAAAAGTAAAGAGGCAATTCTCCCCAGTTTCCAGAAGAAATGAAATGCTACTAAAATAAATTAACTACTTAAATAAATAAAATTATTTTAAACCATTAAGACTCATTGTGAACTTTTGTCTTCCAGAACTGTAAGAGAATAAATCTGTGTTGTTTTCATCCATTGATAGTATGATTTGTCTCCATAACCATAGGAATCTAACCCACTAAATCTTTTCAAACTTTCCATAATTGTACTCAATGTGGTTCATGCAGGAATGCAAAATGGTGCACAAATTCCAAGAATCCGTCCATGAGTAAGAATTACTCTTTACCTATGTACCAAAATCTTGTATAGCAATTGCTTTTTTGCCCCAACTGCAGACTTAAAGTCACTTAAACTTCTTTTATAAGGACTTTATGAAGCAATAGCCATTAGTTAAGTATTATTTAAATTTTGATATAGACATATTTGTGAAACAGATGTATTGCTGAAACAAATTATAAATGAGATTTTGTTGATTAGATTTTGGTTTGCAATTCCCAAGTCTTTCTCATTAGGAAATTTGTGAAATAATTAGTCATATATGATTAAGCAAAACATATAAGTGTTCTCTGAGTGAACTCTGCTTCATTTTTATCACTGAGTTCTGCATTAGACACAGTCTCCTCATTTTTATCTACATGATATCCAGAAAGAACATCAAACCCATAGATTAGCATGCCAGTTTACATTTTATGAGAGATTCAGGATCTTAAATACAAAATTTCTTTTAGCAATTAAATTTGTTCTGATATTTTATGAATTTCCATTTCATTTAACAAGCTTTGTTGAGTCTTCTGTCATTCCTTAAAGTACCCTCCCAAATTCTTGTTTTAGGAAGTTTATTTTAGTAGGTCTCAGGAAATATCTGAAGAAATGAGGTTTCCTTCAACATAGATCTACTAATTGCATTTGCTAGAACCATCTTCAAAACCAAATAGTAATTTTTAAAAAATTACTTTTTTCTTTCATTGACAAATAAGGAGAGGATGAGATGAGATGAGATGAGATGGGAGAGAAGTGAGATGAAAAATACATTCAAGAGGTGCAAGAGGTGATAGCGACATATTGATTGCAGACAAACAAGTGTATAAGAAAACTCCTTGTAGAGTGATTTTTCAACAAAATTTCGATGATGATTTTTGGCCTGATACCCTGTGAATCTTTGCCTCTAGTCCAAGTTTCTAAGTTTGTTGCTGAAAGTTTCCATGGCTATGATAGGTCAGAGTGAGTTCACCATGGAGGAGAAAAATAAGCCAGTAAGATTGTCAGGAATTAACACATGGACAATTGTTGACTAAGAGACTGATTTAGAACCTTGATGTGAAAAAACTTAAAAGATTTGAAGCAGTGAGGTGCAGCTGGGAGACCACCTATATTGCCCAAGTATCATATGGGAAGACAAGTCAGCTCTTTGAAATTTTCTTCCAACATATATAAATTAAGAAAATTTTAATCTATAACTTTTATATACTCCCTGCTAATGTTCTGATATTAAGTACTGATATGACAATGGCACTGAGTGATCAGAAAATGGGCATGAATAAATGAAACGACTTATGCTACCAATCAAAGCAGTCATTTCTCTTAAAGGACATTGATAAACAAACACACAAGAGGCAAGGATAAATCTCTAAATCCCTAGTCATTCAGAGATCCCAAGTCCCAGTAATAAAACTAATATGTGGTGATCCTGACATATTCCTCTAAAAACAATATAAATATAGGAGCTGGATGGAGACTATCTGAAATGCTCTGGACATTTCTGAAAACTTCTCCAGATTTTGCAATGTTTGGAGGGTGAAAGGACTGTTCCCTCTCCAGGAGCAGGCACCAGAGGGGACTCTCCAAACTTGAACAAAGCCACTTGCGTGCTTATCTCTCATTTTCATAACATTTCCCCTTTCCTTCCAATTGAATTGTAAATGAATTTAATATACTATGAACTTTCCCCAGTGAATGAAAATGTTATTATATATGGTGGACTTTATTCATATGTAAAACCTCTCCACCAGGTAGAAATTAGCACATTGAGATCCAACCCACATATACATGTTCTATAATTCTCTTGAAATTAGATATTAGGATATGCAAGTCTAGAATCACTTAATTCTATCTCTATAGGTCACATGTTTAGTAATGTGTGTAGTGTTGCATCAATTCAGGATTCTGTTTTTTCTTCTGAAGCATATGGAGCATAAAAACCTTTTGAAAACTATTGTTCTCAATGTACTATTACCATACACAGATAGGCATTGGCAACTATATTTACATTCTGAAACCATATGTGTGTGTACGTAGACTCCATATGGCTTAAAGTGTAAAGAAATATGATTTCTTCTATCATGTTGTGAAAGAGCAATTTTAAAATGCTCTCATGTGACATAGATATTTTAGTATTTTTTGCTTTGCAAATTATAAAGGATTCTGACTTTTTGTAAGATAAACTTTCAATTAACTAAAGATCTTCAATGTCCCACTTTCTTTATATCCACTTATGAGATGTGCACACACACAAGCACACACACACACACACATATCCAAACTAAATTTAAAGTTAAACAAAACATTTCCATGAAGTACTGGGAATCAGTTCATATTTAACTTCTGCTCATTATCTCTATAAATATACCAGAGCTTATGGTGGAAAGTCATGTAAGGTTGTAGCAGATCTTCAGTAATAAAATAAAAAAGTCACATATAGTATATGTCCTATACCTAGTAGGTTAGAAAAATGAACTGAGACACACTATAAATTCTTCAGATAAAGTCAAAACCAAAAAAAAAAAAAAAAACAACTTTCATGACTAATATTAAGTCAGAAAACTCAAGTAACATAACATCCAACATAAAACTTAAATAAACAAAATGCATTTGCATTTGTATATATTAATATTAAAGCACATGCAATTCAAAACAAAAATGTATTTGTTCGGAAGTACAAAACTTTGAACACAAGCAATTTACCATAAAAACAATTCTAACCAGATCCCCCACTGACATTATCACCCCAAAAGCCCTCTTCTAGTTAATCAAGGGTTGCTTGAGATCAAGTCACATTTTTCCAAGGTTCAGTCAAGAATGATTTTGAGTGACTTTTAAAAGGCCTTGGTGAAGTTCCATAGACTATTCTATGAATTATTTAGCATTTGGACATGATCATGAATACATTTCCTATCACATTTTCATGATCTCTTAAAAAATATTTCCAAGCATCTTGAGAGGGCTCAAAGCACCATTTGCAGAAAGTCATAATCTGAATTACCATTCTGTGGATGTGTGAACAGTTCTTCTGAGATCAAGAAGCTCTCAGTCACTTCAAAGAAAGATTAACGTGAGCGACGCCCAGAAGTGAGTGGATACCTTATTTTTAATCAACAATTTTTCTGGAAACACTGTCAGTGACTAGCCATGAAGAACAACCCCTTTGATAGATTCTGTCATGAAGATAGAGAACAGTTCTTCCTCCAGGCAAAATATTCTAAAAGAGAATTTTGTAATGGTAGTCAACCCTGGACAGGAGAAGGTATTTTTGCAATGATTCAACGTGAGTGCAAGCAAAAAAAGACATATTTGTTTCAAATGAGAAATAAATAACAGCATGGTTTCATCTTCTATGAAAATGCAATAAAAGCTAAGATCTATATGCTGCCAACCAGAAACTATTTTAATTAAATAAATAAAATTAATTCTCTACCTCCGAAGCATTTAAAGGCTTTTTTTATAGTTATCAAATAGATAACTATATTCGTTTTCTCACTGCACCAAGCAAATAAAATACTATTTGTTTACTGGAAAAGTTTGTACATGTTATCTATCATTCAGGTATTGAATTTTCCAAAATATGAATCAAGCTCTCTTTTAAACTTGATAAATTTATGACTTTCAGAACTGTGAATCAGGTTTATGAGGAATGTGACATCCTCAGAAAGAATGACAAGCATTTTGATACCTGAGGCTTATCTTAAATTTAAATAACATCTCTCTTACATCTTCTAGATCAGCTTCAGGCCTGGAAGGCAAGTTTTCAGCTACACAAGCAGATTAACTGTTTAGCTGATCTCTCTGAAGGCAACTTTCAAGCAGATGTGTTAAAAATATCTTTAGATTACAACAATTTAAAATTTTACATCTTTCCCCTTAGTCTCCACCACTCATATTTTTCTATTGCAAAATCAGTTGCTTCTTTTAACAAAAGCACCCTAAAATTTAGTCATAAAACCCAGTAATGTGGACATAAATCACCCACTGGCCTGGGTCAGTGCTAAGAGTGATGTGATTCTACAAAAGGATGAGACAGAGACACATATAGACCTAAAAGTCTGCAAATTTAACCAAGCAAGTCAATCATTTCCAATGAGGTATACAACCACTATTTTAAAGTTTCCAGAATTGTATGCAAGAGCTGAATCTACATCATTAAATTGTAGGATTGAGAAAGGTAGCGTTTGAGTCAGAAGCCACTTCCGGCTTCTTAAATCAAACTGGAAGTTGTTTTGGAGATAGAGTCTCTTTAATACCAGAAAAAACACCTAAATCAAGACCTGCAGTGGCTATAATGAACAGCCATGACTCAGAGAGAGGTTTTGAGTCAGTTCTAGGTTGATGTACAGTCAACTCTTGAGAGAGCTTCCATCTTAAGTGGATAGCAAGAGAACAATTAAAGAAGTTAGAAAATGGACAATCAAGAATTCAGCATCAGGATAAAAGGATGCATGGAGAGAGAAGTTTTCATTAATTTATCTGAGTGTAGGGCTTGGAGCCTGGACTCCACAGTGTAACAAGATGGTGGGAAGAGGTTCCCGAGAAAGGAATCACAGCAGCAAACTGCTAGTACTAGAGACAAAATGAAGGAAGCAAGAGAAACCCAAAGGAAATAAAGACCCCTATAAAGTAGAAGGAACAGTGATAATAATTTAATATTTTGGATCTTGATCCCATTCTGCTCTTACAGGTTTCTGTTTAAAGGCTACATGGCTGTTTCAGCTTTTCTTGTCTTTTACCTTGGAGAAAGGGGGTTGTGTACCTCATGTGACCAGGAAGGGTGGAAGTGGTGATGTTGCATATAAGACAACAGTGTGCAGTGCTATTGCCTAAAGAAAATGATGAAAGGGGAAATAAATGCTGGTCACCATGCTCTGGATAGCATGTTAAGCCAGTGCTGAGAAGCAATTGAAAGTTTTAAACATTTTATTAGAATCTAATCAGTCACTAACTAAAGGAGAAACCACTAAATTAAAACAAGGAAAACAAAAGCATTGTGATTTTTCCGATCCATCAAAGATAAATTCTTCTTTGTAAAGATGGAATGCTCTTTGAGAAATCTTTTCTGAATGGGAAAAGATTTTTTCTTTCCACACAACTGATAAGAGACTGGTATCGAATATCTATAACAATCTCCCAAAACTCAGCAAATACAAAATAAATAACCCAATCAAAAAAAAAAAAAGAGCAGAACTGAAAAGATACTTCTTTAAAGACTAATGACCAATAGGTATATGCAAAATGCTCAATATCACATATAACCAGGGAAATACAAATCAAGACCACAATAAGATACCACCTCACACTGGTAAGAAAGACCGGTATCAATTAAAAAAAAAAAAAAAAAGCCTGATAACAACAAATGCTGGTGAAGATGGCAAGAAAGAAGAAAACTTTTACACAGCTGGTAGGGATTGCAAACTGGTTCAGCTGCTATGAAAACCATTTGGAGAACCCTCAATCTACCAAAAATGGAGTTACCATATAATCTAGTGATTCCACGCCTGGAAATCTACCCAAAGGACACAAAAACATTAATTCAAAAGGAAACTTCACTTTTATATTTATTCCAGCCTTATTTAAAACAACCAAGATTGCTCAATGTCACTAGCAATCATAGAAATCCAAGTCAAACCACAATGAGATACCACTTTACACTAGTAAGAATGGCCCACATCAAAAAAACAGGCAACAACAAGTGCTGGCGTGAAAGTGGAGAGAAAGGAACACTGTTGGTGGGAATGTAAACTCATCCAGCCACTCTGGAAAGCAGTATGGAGGACCCTCAAACTAATGAAAATGGAATTACTATTTGACCCAGCAGTCGCACCTCTGGAAATCTACCCAAAGGAGACCTCAATGTGGGTACAAAAGGACACCTGTGCTCGGATGTTTATTGCACCACTATGTATAATTGCAAGGACATGGAAACAACCCAAATGCCCCAGAACAGATGAGTGGATGAAAAAGATGTGGTATATATACACAATGGAGTATTACTCATCAATTAAAAATGACAAATTTGATGAATTTATGAACACCTGGATATACTTAGAAGAAATCATTCTAGCAGAAATGAGCCAGATAGAAAGGGACAGAAACCAAATGGTTTCACTACTATATGGTCAATCAAATGAAACTACACAATGGGAGAGTCGGGACCAGCTGGAGCGGGTGGGGAGTGGAGGTGGTGGGTGACCCCCAGGGACTGAAATGATGTGAAATATATATAAATAAATTATTTTTTAAATAAAATAAAAATAAATTTAAAAAAAAACCAAGATAGGGAGACAAGCAAAATGCCCAAAACGTTGTGCACTCATACAATGTAATATTACTAGGCAATCAAAAAGACAAACATGTCTTCTGTGGTAATGTGAATGGAACTGGAAGGAATTATGCTAACTGATGATATTAGTCAAAAAGAAAAAGATGAAGCCTGGATTTTTTCAGTTATAAGAAAAACAGAGAAGCCAAACAAGACTGAGAAAAAAATCAAAACTAGCATGCTGATAACAGAACTGACACATGCAACAGAGGAAATGTGGGGACAAAGCAGGAGAGGAACACAAAGGAATATGGTGACAGTTCACAGGTGATACAGTAGTGGGAGAACTATGGGGTCTGCAATGATGTAAGAAGAGAATGCATATGTAATTGATAGAGAAAAAGAATACTCTTTGAGAATGAATAGAAATAACCACTTGCTTTCTGGAAATATACCCCTTTAGGTATCCACACATAGAAACATGGTCCAGTATCAATGGCTCACTCTCACATCTCTTCTTGCTTGTATTCCCTCAAGTTCAAGCAAGTTTCTTCTTGGTTCTTCCTCCTCTTTCCTGTAGCAATGCTCTTATGGTACTGGAATAAAAACATACACACAGACAAATAAAACAAAATTGAAAGTCCAGAAATAAAGTCATGTGTGTATGATCAACTAATCTATGACAATGGGGCAAAAAATATACAATGGAACAAGGTTCATTTCTTCAACAAATGGTAATGGGAAAACTGGAATGCTGCATGAAAAAGAATGAATCTAGACTATTTCCTCACACCCTGTACAAAACTCAAAATGGATAAAAAACTTGGATTTAAGACCCGAAACCATAAAACACATGGATGAAAATATGGACAAAACACTTCAAGACTTACATCTCAGAAACCTCTTTCAGGACACATCTACAGATGCTAAAAACATAAAGGGAACCATAAACAGTTGGGACTACATCAAACTAAAAAGCCTCTGTACAGCAAAAGAGACAATAGTAAAAAAAAAAAAAAACTGAATAGGAAAAAATGTTTGCCCTCCAGACAATTGATAAGGGTTTGATGACAAAGAATTCACACAACTTAACAAAATCAAAGCAAAAAGCCCAGTCAAAAATAGGGTGAGGAGCTAAAAAGACACTTCTCAAAAGAAGAAATACAAATGGTCAATAGGCATTTGAAAAAATGCTCAACATCACTGTCAGGGAAATGCAAATCAAAACCACAATGAAATACCATCTCACACCAGTAAGAGTGTCATATATATATATATTATACTCTTACTGTCATATATATGTATATATAATATATATTATATATAGTAATATATAGTATGTATATACAATATATATTATATATTATATATATCTATACATACTATACATATTATATATATTACTATATACATTTACTATATGTATATGTATATTACATATACTAATATATGTAATAATATAATTAATATATATTATATACATTACTATATATAGTATATATAGTATATTAATTATACTATATATTATATATATTATATATAATTATATATAATTAATATATAGTATATACATTACTATATACAATACTGTATATGTACTATATAGTAATGTATATGCTATATATTAATTATATTATTACATGTATTATTATACATATATACATACATATATAACAATACATATATTATTATATATAATATCTTATATATTATATATGTATATATAATATATTAAATATACATATATAATTATATATACATATATAATATATATTACACTCATATATATATATGTCCTTTTGTCCTTCACCTCTGCATTTGTGTGCAACAGCTGTTGAATCACTGATTTAGTTGCTTCTGGTGAAGGCTGACTCACCAGAGGGTTGACTGGATCTGGAGAAGACCAGAGGGAATGATCCCTACCACCCACTACCCCCCTCCCCCATCCCCACCTCCTGCCAGCCCGTGCATCAGGCAGGGGGGCGTTCAGTGCCCAGCAGCATGGCTGAACCGGGCGTGTGGGCCAGGCTACCGTGCCTTCCCTTGCCACCTCGTGAAACGGTGACCGTGGGTTGCCCCCAGCCGCTCCCCACCACCCTGGCAGGCAGCTGCCCCCCCCCCCCCGCTACTTGTGCTCTCCGAACCCCAAAAGGAGCGCAGCAGGCTGGATGACTGGGAGCTCAGTGCCTGGCAGCAAGGCTGAGCCAGGTGTGTAAGCCTTCTTCTAGTTCTTTTAACAATATTTTATCATTTTCTTTGTGAAGATTTTTCATGTCTTCTGTTACGTTTATTCCCAGGTGTTTCGTTTTCACTGGCTGCAAATAAAGTGATTACTTAATTTCTTCTTCTTCGGACTATTTTTTGCATATAAGAACTGGTTTTTGTGTGTTGGTTTTTTAACGAGCTACCTTATTGAACTGGTTTATTATTTTTATTAGTTTTTCTGTATAGCTTTTAGGGTTTTCTATATAAATTATCATGTCATCAGCAAGCAGTGATAGCTTTACTTCTTTCTCTCTTTGGATTTCTTTTATGTCCTTCTCTTGCCTTATTGCTTGAGTGAGGATTTCCAGTATTATGCTGAAAAGCAGTGGAGAGAGTAGACAGCCTTGTCACATATTGCTTTTATTATGTTAAGCTATGTTACTTCTATCCTCAGAATTACAACTGCCTTGATCATGAATGGATGTTGAACTTTGTCAAATGCTTTTTCAGTATTTATTGATATGATGTGTGGTTTTTATTTTTCTTTTTGTTGATACATTGGATTACATTAATTGATTTTTGGGTGCTGAACCATCCTTGTTTCCCAGGGATAAATCCCACTTGATCATGGTGTATTACCTTTTCAATGCATTGTTGAATTCTATGCACGAGGATTTTGTTGAGAATTTTTACATCTATGTTCATTAGGGAGATTGACCAGTAGTTTTCTTTCTTTGTGTTATTTTGTTTGGTTTTGGTATGAGTGTTATGTTGACTTCGTAGACTATATTTGGTAGTGTTCCTGATTTCACTACTTTTTTTGAAAGAGTTTTTGTAAGATAGGCGCCAGTTCATTTCTGAACATCTGGTAGAACTCATTTGTGAATCAATCTAGTCTAGGGCTTTTGTTTTTGGTGAGTGATTTTATTATTACAGGTTCAATTCTGCTGCTTGATATTGGTTTATCTTGGTTTTCTATGTCTTCTTTATCCAGTTTTTGATGGATGCATGCTTCTAAAACTTTGTTCATGTCATCAAGGTTGTTGAACTTGTGTACATATAGGTGTTCATAGTAACCTCTAATTATTCTCTGGGTTTCTGCTTTGTCTGTTATTATTTCCTCTTCATTCATTTATGATTCTATTTATTTGTTTACTCCCTTCTTTTCTTTGTGAGTCTGGCTAGAAATTTATCTGTTTTGTTTATCTTTTCAAAGAACCAGCCTTTGTTTTGTTGATCTTTTCAATTGTCTTTTTGTTTCAATTTCATTTATTTCTACCTGAATTTTTATTATCTTCTCCTTCTATTTGCTTTTGGATTTTTCTGTTGCTCTTTTTCTAGTTCTCTCAGATGTGATATTAGGTTGATTCATTGGGTATTTCTTGTTTCTTGATGTGGGACTGTATTGCTATATATTTCCCTCTTCGGTTATAACAGTTTTATATCAGGAAAAGGGGATCTCTTATCTCTAGACAAGGATGTTCTCTGCACATTCTTTCACTTTCACTGAGAGTTCAAGTCTTTGACTCTGACACCAACTCACAGAAAGGAGGAAAAACGACCACCCCATGGTATATGAAACTTGAAAACAAGTACAACCCAAAGCGTCTGAATTTAGAGTTTGCCTCCAAAGAATTTCTCATTGATAACCTTTTCAATTTAAATAAAAATGGTATTTCAGATAGCATGTCAGTTGGTAAATGGAATGAACTGGTTACATGACTGGTCTTTATATCTCCGTAGCAAAGTTATTCCAGCAAGAACAGAGAATGCAATGATGCTTCTGTTTCTGGAAAATATTGGAAAATTGTAGTTGAATTCTTGGGAAAAATGACTGCCTGAGTTTCACTTTTCTTATCTAATCTTGACATCTTTGTGGAATGAAATCAGAGAACCCCCAAAATCTCATGTTTGCAGGTATAACCTACCTTTACCTTTTTGATGTAGCTGAAATGTAACAGAGCCTGCATCATCTTTCTGCTGGTGGCAGCAAATCCTAGTCTTTTGTGTGATCCTCTGCTTAGCAACATTGAGTAGGAATCTGCTCATGTGCAACAAATCCATCATAAGTGGGAGACTTGCCAATTAAAGAGGTTGGTCATCATAATATGTCTATGGATATGTAACATAATGGTGTATTTTCCCATATTTTCATTGAATAATTTGGGCTGTACAATTGTAAGTAGTCTGACCACAAAAAAAAACTTGCAAATCATTTCTCTGTCACTGCTTAACACCTCTATCACCACATCATATAATAAGAAAATAAAATCCATCTTTAAAAAGATGTGAAAAGGGCTATAAAAATGCCAGATAAGTCCAGTTAAAGTATATGTATTTTTTGGTGATTTTGAGTCTGCTTTAGTTTCCTTTTGTTTCAAAAAACTTATATTTTATCTCTTTCAAGGTCAAGTTAAGAGACATGCAATTGTTTACTTGCATAACAGTTATTGAAAAATTAAAAGCCAATTTAAAAAACTGAAATTATGGGCATGTGATAAGAGAAAGTGGACACTTGCCCAAATGTGATTTGCTATCTCCACATTTCTTCTCTTCCCATCTATCAGAACTGCAGTGCTTATCAAATAGCCACCTTCCACACCCTACTGAACATGCCCAGAGAAGGTCACCCTGTTCACAGGCCTGACTAAGCAAATCACAGAGATTTCATTGCCTTTAGTAATGATCTATCTGAAAATAGACATGTGATATTTTTCTATGAAAGAAATACTTCAGGGTCTCCCTTTGATTAAAAGGAATGGATGTTTGACAGATATCCTTTCCCCTGCCCCTTATTAAGGTAACGATGGGAAGTAAAGACTAAAGCCACGGAAGTCAAACTATATAAGAGAACAAACCATAGTTCTACACCTGGTAATTTTCCTAAGCAGTTGAACCAAGCAAATCTGCAATTTTTCTCTCCCGGACTTTAAGTTCTATAAAAATTCCATTTTAGCTATTTTAGATATTAATAGGCTGTTTGAATGATAGCATCCTGGTGAAAACACATATACACAAGCAAACACTTGTGTGTATCAATTTATAAATAGAAAATATACATATTTATATCATGGGATGCACTTGTGATGAAAATGAATGAACCATGGATATGTGTCACAACATGACTGAAACGTAAAGACAATAAAACAACTCATAACAGAGTACATATTGTATCACTAGCATTTAAATGAATTTCAAAATCATGACAATAAAACAGTAGTGGTTATCCCTGGAGAGAGGTGATTGGGAATAGAAGGGAGAAAGAGCCCAACTGAGAAGATGAAAATGCTTCATATTTTAATCTAGGTGGTACTAATGAAGGTGTGTTATATATAAAACACACACAACATTTCAGTGTAAGGATTAAGTCAATTTAAAAAAAAACATGAATTAGGATTTTGTTTTAAAAATATTCTCTCATTAAGTAGCTTTAAGTTGGAGAAAGCAACCGAACACGTATTAACTTTCAAAATCCAAAAAGATGACTTAAAATTAGTATGTTTTGCAACATCTGACTCTACAAATGAAACTGATTCAATTTACACAAGTAATATGAAAAATATTAGTTGGTCTAACTCTTAGAAGACTAGTAGGGAGACAATAAAAATTGAAAGGATGATATTAAGAATAACAAATTGGAGGAATTAAGGAATCTTTCTAGGAATATGGTTGATAGTTTAGAGCATCCAACAGACCTTTTGTAGGAATTACAGCTGACTTTATATTTGGAAATGCACATGACTTAGAAGGAGGAAAATGATCTTAGTAAAAAAAATGATGAATAAAATGAATAGATAATTTTACTTATATTTGAAGCAAATTTACCAAGTGCACTAATAAATGTATTTTCTAACTTTAGTTTATTCAGATGTATAATTGTTAATAAAATCCTTCTTTGAGAACTGGAATATTTTATAGGCCACACTGAACTTCAGATAATGACACTCAGAATAAATGTTTTACAACACCTAAGCACTATCTAGCTCCTCTACACTTGATAATGTTCTTTTGTTCCTGTTATTGTTGTAATTTACTTCTAAGTGCATGTTTCAAAATTGTGCTCATCTTTCTGGAATATGTTCAGTGTAGCTCTAAATGTTTCCTGAAAGCTGAGTGTGCGAAAAAAAAAAATTCCAAGTTTTTCTAAAGATGTTTTAAATGATTAATTATCAATCATATTTTCTGGACTGAATTATATTTTCTATATGTCTTATGAGTTTAGCACCAGTGTTTAATTTTTTTCTTGGAAAAATTGTGAGAGAGGGAAAATTAGATGAGTTCAGACTAAAATGAAGACTGCAAAGTGATTATTGATTTTTTTCACATCATATCACATCACAATTACATAGATTACAGACTAGAAAAACTACTGGCAATCAAGAGCAAGTGCAGAGGAATCTGAGAAGATAACAGATTTGAATCTACAAGTGGAGAGAGTCAGAATTCCCAGAGTACTCAAGTATAACATATTTGAAATTCAAACCAAAAACCATTGTCCATATAAATATGCCCTGGCTAGAATGAGCATTCCCTGGAGGGCAGTTCATGAACCACAGCCCCAACCCTTGCTTTTGGTAGAGAGACCTTTGCAGTTCCCTCACAGATGACATCTAAGATGAAACCTCCTTGAAGAACCTGAGAAGATTGTATGGGGTGAAAGAAGCCCATGAGGTTCCTAACATCCCATAGAATCAAACATTTTTGCTTCCTAAAATGAATTGAGTAGATTTGGCTCATCAGATACTAAAGTTCCCTAAACACTGAAGAGAGGTCAACCTAGTCCTCTAAATCCCCTGTTCCCACCATAGAAAATGTTACATTAAAAAACTGAATAATAAAGTAGCAGTTCTAGCTGATGTGTTAGATACCCAAGATTCCTATAATATTCATAATAGTCAAAGAGGCAAAGGATCCCAGTTATAGAGAAGAAATGGGACATGGTACCACCTATAACGTTGCTCAAGTTGCTACAGGGAGAATATGCACCATTAGGAATATGAATTCAATGTCATAGTTGCATTGTCCAAGAAAAGTTTTAGTTGGGAGATTGAAAATAACGTTTCCAAACCCTAGGGGTTAAAAATAGACAGTGATCGCCTCCAGGAGAGATGGTATTTGTTTTTTGCTGTTGTTTTGTTTTGTTTTTGAGACTGGTTCTCACTATTTTTGCCTGTGGAACTGCAGGCTCACAAGCAATCCCCAGCCTCAGCTTCCCAGGTAGCTGGGATTACAGGCACACACCACCACACCCAGCTATTTTTTGGGACTAGGTCTCGCTGTGTTGCCCGGGGCGAGACTCGAACCGCGATCCCCAGACCCCGCCACGACTCCGTAAGCTGTCACTTACAAGCAGGCGCCACCATGCCCAGCCTGAGAGGTGGTATTTGGACTAGTCAGAATAAGAAGAGAATAAGTGTTAGTAAATAGTTACAGAAATAGCGGAATCATGAATATTAGTTCATTATTAAGATATTAATGTTAGATCTAACTAACATCACATCTTTTAAAACATTTTTTAGAAACTTAGAAAATAAACCAAATAATTTCCTGTACTGTGTATTTTATATATTTGATAGATAAAATATATCATTATAAGAATGAAAAAGCTGAAAAATCATCTGGATGTCCCAAGGCCCAGTGTCTTTTATGAACTACATATGAACGACTAACAGTTGAATTCATTGACAAAATGCACAGCATGGTGCTTTTATGCCAGACACCTTCACAATCAATTCAGCCCAATGAGGAAGGGTCCATCAATCAATCAGCCAGAGAGTTAATCAAAACACACACTAGAAGGTCTATCAAGTCAGGATTCTGAAAGGAATTTAACATTGATTATTTGAGCATTAAAGACCCTTGGGTTTTAAGAGTTGAGTCGCTTCCAAATAGAAAATGAAGCCATATTTTTATTTCTTGAAATCAGCTACCCCACCTTATTCAAAATGAGGTCATCCAATCAATCAATTTCTAAAAAGCAATTCATTCTAAAAGTTTACAAATAACCGAGCTTAAAAGGAAGATAACAGGGAAATAACAGTGTTCGTTTTGTTCTTTTACAGTTTCTACTGAAACATGTTACATACAGAACGATAACTTCAAATGACTCCAAGCCATGAAAGAGCAATTATACATCAAGGTAGAAATAAAATGAGGCAAAATTGTACCAGCCGACTTGATTTCTCCCCTGTCACTTATCACAAATTCAGGCACTAAAATTATGCTTTTATCTGAAGTTTCAGACTTTTGTGTGTCTCTTTCCTGAAGCAATCTTTAAAACTTGTCTATAAGCTGCATAGCTGAAAAATAAAAATCTGCAATTCCATCATCTCTTAGTAGTTCACATCACAGTGTAAATCCTTTGAGTGAAAAAGCTTTGTTTTTCTAGTCAGTAAGACCATAAACATGGGCGAGTATCTGTCTAAATAAGCTCTAGATTCATTGCAAACACTTCTAATATGGACAATTTGCTTTCCAAAACTCCACTGAAGTGTCTTGGAACTAGGGAATACTCTGAAATAGCAGGTAGAGTCATATCAAATTTTAAAAGGTAATTATGTGGAAAACAAAATACATCCATCATTGAACAATTTCACTTTTAAGAGAATGTTTTAATAATATAATAGAACTACAAGTCAAGCATGTGCTCAAGTTTTTATTTTTAAAAAAGTTGGAATAGTTTGATTTTGTAGCTTCATTACACTAAACCATAATGGATTTCAACCCATTTCTCAAAATAGTCTTGTAAAGCTAGTCTCAAGAATCAATAAACAAACTGGAACTTGAATAATACGTGATAAACTCATCCAACTCACAGGAGGAAATTAAGAGCAGTTTTCTTTCAAAATCAACACCAACCCTTAAAGCTGTCTACTACCAACCCATTGCATTCTGGGGCATTTCAGTCACAGCTCCTCACAAGAAAGACATTCTCTTCCTGACTTCCATGTTGTTTCATAAAAACCACCTCTGTCTGATCAACAGTTGTCATGAACCTTTGCCTTTACAAATGATCCAGCCTTCATCTAGTGTCATCTAATGTCACACCTTAAGCTCCATACTGCTCCTAGTCTTCTGAAACTTGAGCACTATGAAACTGAGCGCGGAAGCTCCTCAAATATCACATAGACCCTGGGGGTGTCCTTGAACACAAGAAAATTCATGTGACAAGAGAATTTTCTGACCATGGAGAGTTCAGCTAGGAATGAGGCTAGAAAAGAAAGATGTGGGACATCAAACTAAAGACTCCACTGAGCTCCTTCCTCCTATTTACTAGGTATCAGCTTCCTCATGCATGCTTTCCAACAGAGACCACTGTTCTCTCTTGTTCATCCCAGTCTCAGGACCAGATGGAGAAGTTGCTCTTCTCTTTCCTTCCTTTGGAAATTCCCAGACTACTCTTCTCCCATGCCTGCTCTGAGTCTGCTGGATTACTTCAGGCCAATGACACATGGATGGCTCATAGGTATTAAGGCATTAAGACTAAAAAGTCTTGACTTTAAGAAAGTCACCTTAGAGTAAATTATGAAAAATATCAATTATACACAGCCACAAAGAGAGAAACATCCATACAAGCTACATATCAGATCCTATCTTGGACCTTGTCCTATGTACTCAGCACACATTTATCTGTACCTATTCACCCATGTGGGTTCAGGTCCCACTGGCTCTCACTTCTGTAACCTGGCAACTCTTCTGTGTTGATAGAGACCCTCAGTCTAGGTTACAGTTTGACCTGTGTGTACTAATCTTTCATGGCCACCTACACAAATAGGAAAGCATCCCAATTCTTTCTCCACCATAACTTACAGCTTGCATGCAGGCACACCCCTTGGGGCTATCTTGGCAACAGAGTGCACAACTGGTAACTCTACAGTTCCCTGGCTTTTTATTAGACATGGGTAAACCTGTAAGTTCTGACCCCTTTGGTTTTGGAATTCGCATTCATGGTAGCCACTCTTTTAGGAATTCCTTCAGAACTGAGACCACCTCTTGCTCTTTTGATGTAGCCTATTGGCTCCCTAAACTAGCTATCAAGAAATGTTGGTTAAAAACACTCATTCAAAAGGTCATCTGTGGTTGGATGTTTATTTCAGCATTATTAACAATAACCAGAATAAGGAAACAACCCAAATGCCCCAGAACTAATGAATGGTTGAAAAAGATGTGATATATGAACATACTGGAATATTATTTGTCAATCAAAGAAGACAAACTTACATCATTCGCAGCAGCACGAAACCAAATGCAACTAAAGAGACCTTACTAAGAGCTTTGCTCCTATGGGAAGAAGTGGGGTATCCATCTGGGGCTGAGTTCACAGAAGAGGTTATAAGCCTCTCTGGAGAAAGTCTGAGGGACAATAACTTTCCTCTGCTATATCCAAAGTCACAGAGAGGAGTGGAATTTGTCATCTAGGTGAGCTACTCTTAGCAACTTCCTGCCAGTCTGGTACCAGAACAAGCTCCCCTAACTCCATGAAGTCTTTACACACCTCTGCTGTATCTAGTGGAGTCACACAGGGTTCCCCAGATCCCCCTGCCAAGAATGAGCAAGAATGAAATTGTCTGTCCTTTAAAAATCTGCAGATATGAATAGCTTCTATCTCATATGAATAATAGATAAGTTAAGCCAGGCAGTTCGCTTAGAAGAGATTCTGCCACTTAGCAATGCACAAAAAGCTGTTAATATTAATGCAGATTTTCCAACAGCCATTCTGTCACCTTGCCTGCACTACCATTTGACAAGTTGTTTCAACCTGGCAGCATCACAACAAGCCCACTAGAACTTGGGACTCGTCAGTGACCTTTAATGTTAGGTACCCCCCTCAGCAATGTTACATAAAAGTCCTCACCTGTCTCCCAGCCTCCTGCCTCCCTGATGCTTTCTGTGAACACAGATATGCAACTACACATCTATATTCCTCCCTCTCTTTTCCTTTAAACAGCCATTACTTTCTCCCTGTCTCAAATAATAGCTTCACACATATTTCTCATCCTCAGTCTTCCCGTATCTTTTCTTCAATTGGTTTATGAAACTACTCAAATCTGCACACCTTGAAAATATTTTACCAAGTGTACCACTCTCTCTAGTTAAACCAACACTGTC
Source organism: Uropsilus gracilis (assembly GCA_004024945.1). NCBI lineage: Eukaryota > Metazoa > Chordata > Mammalia > Eulipotyphla > Talpidae > Uropsilus > Uropsilus gracilis. Next base: position 19,033 of record PVHY01012650.1, on the reverse strand, counting down.
CCAAAATGACAGCCTGAATTCCATGCCTCAAATTCTTTACCTCTTTGTACTTTACCTGAGATTCCTGTTTCACTGTTATCTAAGATGCTTTCTTTCTAGCAAGACTGGGAGAATGGTGTATGCAAGGGTGTGTGTACACATATGTGCCCCTCTGGTCCCAGTTCCTATTACATTCAATACTGTACCCTCTGCTTTGAAGCTGAGATGTTCTTTGCTTTGCATTACGTGACACTGTACTTTTCTACCTTTCTTCCATCCTCCTTACTCAGACTCTGGGTGAATAGATGACCTCTGTGGGCATCCTTTCCTAGTCATCTTGGCACAGCCTTCAAATCAACACCCTAAACAATCCTAGCAACCTGCTTTTCTAATGTAAGAGCATCACAGCCAGTCTCGAGAAGGAAGTAGTAAAGCGTAATTCACAGAAATAATAACAAAATGTCTAACAGGATGAAAAAGCAGGGGAATTTACTCTTATTAACAATCAAGACAAAGCCCTATGAAAATCCTTAATGCAGCAGAACCAAGTTAACTTTATAAACAACAGTTGAAGGAATTCATCTCCTTTCAACCAACCTTATAAAAAAATTAAAATACCTCTCACGAAATGAAATGAAACCTCACTTAGGGACAAATAAGACTCCCAAAATAGAAAATATAGGAGGAGGGAAGTGAAAATGGGATGAGCATAAGGAGTTCAGCATTAACTTGCTTTTAATTTAAGATAGGCTGTAAGTATGGAACCCTATACATAATTGCATGGTCATCTTTAAGGGGCAAAAAAAAAAAAAGCAAAAAGGAAGATAAACACAGAATCTAGATATTACACAAAAGATAGTTTTCAAAATAAAAGGTAAGAGAATTGGGAAAAAAGAAACCCTCATATACTGTTGATAGGACTATATAATGACTGGTCGAAGTCCCTTTGAAAAATAGTGTAGAAGTTTCTGGAAACATGCAAAATAGATCTGCAATCTGATTCAGTAATTCCTTTTCTAAGTATCTAGCCAAAGGATTAAAAACACTAATTTGAACACATCTCTGTTCACTGTTGAAGGATTTATAATAGCCATGCTAAACATACAATCAGTATCCAAGGACAGATGTGTGGAAAGAGAAGCTTTGGTCTGTATACACAAGGGAACACTGCTCAGCTATAAACTTTATAAAAAAAGGTGAAAATCTTGCCATTTGTCACAACATAGATGGAACTAGAGGGGATGATGCTAAGTGAAATAAGGAGAAAAACAAACACCAGATGATTTCACCCATATGTGAAATATAGAGAGAAACAAAACAAAGGAATAGGTGAAAACAAACTCTTAGACTATAGCAGCAGGCAGAGTTAAGGCTAACAGATGGGAGGGACTAGGGAACAAAAGGGGATTAGGAGTCACTGGGTTGTGTGGAGGTGTTATTGTGATCTTGGTTGTGGGTGTGGTGCGCTAACAAGCATTTATAAAGGCGTGACTCTATGTCCCTAAAACTTACACAGTGCTACAAACCAACATGACTTCATTAAACATCATTATGAAAAAGATGGGAAGAATATATACCAGCAAAGGATGAGAAGCAACTTTCTTAAACCTTTCCCCTTCCTTTTTTGAGAGGTATTTATCACTAGGAACAAAAAGGAATAAATGATATTATCAAAAGTTGCTTAATGGAAATACAAGTATATGAATATTTTCACAAATTGGTTTTTGGTAAAATATCAGCGCAGAATGTTGGGTAACATGCCCCTACCTCCCTGATTGTGAGCAACAGGAATATCTAAAAGGAGACACATTCGTCAGAATGCATGAGCCCGCATCACACACACCCTTGCTTCCAAGACTCCCAGGAATGAAATGTTCCACAAAGTGTGGGAGAGAATTGACATTCTTGGGACTGGTGCCATTTAAAGAGGGATTGGTGTGATTCAGGGGGTTCTGGGGTGGGAGCTGTTAAGAATATGGCAGATAATTTGGTTTTGTAAAGGAGGATGGAGACCTCATGTTCCAATCCAATTGTCTTGGCTTCCTAGTCATTGTTGGTCTTAGTCACACTAGGACTAGACTGTTACTTCTGCTTATCGTGTTCTGAGTACCATAAAGAAAAGGGGTTCACCTGAGAATATCAATCATTTTATGTTTTTTCTCATTAAAAAAAAGTGTACATTGTTTCTCCAACCATAATTGGTTTCTCCCCTCAGGTGTAATTCCTGCAGTTCTCCCACTGCCCTATCACCCATGAACCATCACCACAGTCCATGCCAGTCATTTTGTACTTTCTTATAGCCTTGAAAAAACTCCAGCTTGCCCTGAGAAATCCTAGTTAGTTGTTTGAAAGATGCTATCTGACTAATGACATCAATGAGTTATAGTTAATGGAATTTTCATTGAAAATAACCACTGAAACTGGATGCAGAGAGTGATTAATGGAGGATAAGAGAGGAAGCCACTTATTAAAAAAGCATCTATGTCCAAGCAGATTGAAAAATATCTCTTCCAACCCCACAGCTTGTCAGTCAGCAGGAAATATGTTAGGCAACTTTTCTTTGATTAAGTGACTCAGTGTTTTTATTTGCAATAAATGCAAACATTAAAATAGTGGTACAGTATAAATAACTTCTCTAGTCTTTTCAAACAAAGAAACAGTAAAATGAACAAAGCTACTAAGGTAATATTCCTCTTTTACACTTTTCTAACTTAGATTATTTGCAAGAGAAATAATGTTTTTTAGTGCTTGAGTTTCATTTTCTTAAAGTTGAGTCCTGCTTATATTAGAAAATAAATCAAATGTGTAAGTTATTCTCAGTTCTGCAGTCAGTTTACTTGCGAGTCAGTGAATAAACAAATCTGTGACTTTACCTAGAACAGTACATAAACCCTTGATATGTTATTAAAACTACAGCATGAAGGAGAAAAACTAATTCTTAGAAAAAGACATAAAGTTCATAGTTAAATAGTTTCCTCCGGTTGAAATGTTATTATTAAAATAGTAATAATATCATATTTTCAACAGAAAAAAATATTGTAACATAATGGTGGCCCCTACTTTAGATTGGATGTTAATTCTGGTGTCATTAAAAGTAATAGAAGACACAAATAAATAGAAATCTATCTCATGCTCATAGATTAGAAAATTTTACATTATTTAATTGGTCAACTTACCTGAAACAATATATAAGTTCAATGAAATCCCTATCAAAATCCCTACAGTATTCTTCAAATTAAAAAAAAGAAAAGCAAAACCAAAGCTCTAAATTCTAAAATGTGTATGGAACCACAAAAGACACATATAAAACAATGAAGTAAGAGCACTCACTATCTGCACCACACACAAAAATTAGGTCAAAATGAACTAGATCTGAATGTAGATCTAAAAACATAAGGAACATGGAAAATAAAACAAAGGCACTAAGCTCTTCATCATCAGTCTTCATAGTGTGTCTGCAGATTCATATCCAACAAGAGAAACAAAAGCCAAAATAAACAAATGGAACTAACCAAACTAAAGATCTTCTGCAGAGCAAAAGAAACTATCATCAAAATTACTGAATGGGTGAGACATTTACAAACCATTTATCCAAAAGGGGTCAATATTCAAAATATTTTTTAAGAATTTATGCAACTGAACAACAAAAAAACAACAACCTGAATAATAATGGACAGAGAATTTGAATAGGTACTTCACCAAAGAAGATCAACAATGACTAACAGGCACAGGAAAAATACCTATCATCACTATTTATTAGGTAAATACAGATCAAAAACCCTTGAGTAATCATGTCAAACCTGTGAAAATGGCTATTATCAAAGAAAAATAAACACAGAAAACAAGAAGTGTAATTGCTGTTTCAGAAAAAAGGAAGTCCTCATACACTGTTGGTAGAAATGAAAATTGGTACAACTTTATGCAAAATGTAAAGGGAGTCCTCAAAAAGTTAAAAACAGAAAAACCACATGATCTAGTTATTCCACTTTGGGGTATTTATCAAGAGAACATGAAAGAAACAAATTTCAAAACATATACATTATTTGCAGAATTATCTTCTACAGCCAAGATCTGGAAACAGCTTAAATCTGATATGGATAAGATGCTGGGTTTATATGATCAAAGATATCAAATGGAGTAAAATAAGTAAGTATATAATTGTATTTTTTTTATTAAGGTATATGATTTAGGAGAATAGGTTCCCCACACCACACCATCACCAAGGTACCTATAGTCATTATTCCTTCGCTCCCACACCACTCTTCTTTCCCCATCAATTATGCATTCATAAAGAAAAATTACGTTGGAGTGATTTAGTGCTTTGAGTGAGTCAATACTTATTTGTGTGCTTAAATGTCAGAACCAAACTCTAGGAGTTAAATGAAGAGAGAGCAGGTATAGGACAAGTTAAGGGTGGGGAAAATCAGCAAAGATGTAAAAAAAAATGCAGGACTTAAAAGCACACAAGAACCTTCAAATGCAATTTTAAACTTTGTGCTTATGTAGATATGATACTATTAAAGAAGGGTAATGTCTTTCTAAGAAATCCTATCTGCAGTGTTCAAAATGTTTCTTCATATTGGCTGACTTAAAATATATAGAAAATAATATATTCTTCTGATGGTACATTTCTAAAAAGTTACATTTTCCAGATCAAGTCGGCAGACATTCAGAAAGGACATCATAAAATCCATTAGATGGGAAATGGGATATGGGGGAGAAATTTTAGGAATAAATAAAGTTAAATCATGTTTTTCTCCCTATAACTCTTCAGCTGACTTGGTGAAGATAGAGCTTCAAAATTCATGAAAACATTCAGTTGTGAAACATTTGTATCTATTCTCCAATACAAAGAATAGAGATGTTTCCAGTGGTTCACTATTTGGTCTAGCATATTTTCTAGAAGCAGCAAGAATTTTAAAAATAAAAAATAAACTTTGATATCATATATAGAATGTAAAGAAACCATACATACATAGAAGGAAAATCATGTTTTACGTTTATAAGGAAAAAATTATGTCTATAGAAAAAATGTATTAAAATATGCCCTAATGTAAACTCTTAACCCCTTTAAGCTCATTCATATTTATACTTATCACATGAATCATTTGCTGTTATTTTCCAACCACAGCATGATTGAAATTTTGAGAATGGCTGCAGGTATCCATATGTTTTTTGTTTTTTTGTTTTTTCCAATTTGTCAACTTGATCCACTTTCTATTCAGAATGTTCGGTTATTATGGGCACCACACAAAATGTTAGATGCAGTCCAATCGTGCATTGCACTCTCTGCTTGCCAAGGCACATCTTTACAGTAGGTATAAATAAAAATTGATTAGAAAGTGTTTTACTTACCATCTGGAACCTTCTATCTGTCTTCAATGAATAACCTTCACCACTTACAGACTATATAACATTTTGGCATTCTATGATAATATTCAAAAGGCAAAATCTAGGTCATACTTTTTCTTTGCATAAAACTCTCCCAGTTTTTATTTCAATTGACTCATAAAGTGTATAAAAAGTTAAAATATAGCAATGAGGTTTAACAAGTTAATGGTAAATTAATGCACTCTCTCCTCTATTAGGCAAATTTGCAATGCTGTGGAACATTTAGCACTCTCTCCTGGATAGCACTCCACATTTTATATGCAGATGAATCAAGGACTTTAGTGAACTTTTGCCTAACCTATGCCTTAATATACAAAATAAGCAGTTAAAATGTTCCAATTGCTTAGCTAATCTGTATGAAGGGGGAAAAGCCAATTCACTCTTTCATATGGAACACCCTTCCTAGGCATGTCACTCAGGATGTTTCTACTCAAGAGTGAGGAAAGAAATACTCATTGTGATTTCAAATTAAAATGTTCAATATAGTCAATTAATTTTTCAAATGAAATGTGACTAAGATCTCAAACAAACAAATGAGTATGGTTTTGCTGTCACAATTAATGGATAACACTTTCTTATCTTGCAATAGTTTCCATTCATCTGCATTAATTCTGGTTATGTCAAAAGACAAGAAGCATGTTCCAATTTTTGAAGAGTTGAAATTAGCTCAACCAAAGTGATAGTGACTGAAAAATATTTAATCTTTATTAACATGATTATTCTTCTGGTTTATAAATTTTGATGCAGAATCAGTTTATCTCTAGAGATAAATTTGAAAATACATTTCTGTGTATTTTCATAATATATATTGTTTAAATAATTTCTGGATATTTGTATTTTTATTACATAGACTTCAAAAGTCAGTCTTCTAGGTGGATTCAAACACCTTAAAAGTAAAATAAAATAGTATACTCAGAGGCAAGAATAATCAGAAACTTTTTCTTTTGAATAGAAAGTTAGAAGAAAAATAAGAGAAGGCAGAGAGAGAGGTAGGCACCCAATTCTTTTGAGGTTATCCTTGTTAATAAGTTTGTTCCAGTTAGGGGTTCAGTTTCCCTGAGCTGGTTGTAGGTTTAATACACATGTTTAATCCTTTCACTTGGTTGACTTCATTCTTTTTCCTGTTTGGCTCACATCACATCTCCTATCCATACTACTTTAACACCTCTGCAGGTCACAAGTGACTCTCACTGCTCCTATTCTTCCGATTCATGAGCTATAACTCTCCCAGATAAAAATTTTAAAAGCATAAAAATTCTCCTTACCACACGGCTGTATATTTGCACGAGTTTGGAAACTGTTTTGACTGCTTCAGAAATACTTTACCACCTCTACTGGAAATAGCTGTATCTGGCAGAGGATGGCTGGTAGGAGGCAACATGCAGAGTGTGGAGAGAGCTGTAAGTATTAGGTTGAGGACACAACTGCTTCATGTGTGATTTACATGAGTGGAGGTAGGTGTAAAGATCAAAGCAGAAGACACCCTACCTGGTGCAAATGGAGCCCTTTCCCCGACACACTGTGTCTTTTCTAAGTAGATGATTCTAGATGAGGCTGTAAACACTTGGGCATGTTTTCCCAAAAAATGTGTAGGAACCTCCATGCAGAGCCTAAGTCTTGGGCCAAGTAAGGTTTGGCTTATTTTCAAACTGTATTGCCATTGAATAGGAGAAAGGGGGGGAAAGTAGAAAACAGTAACCTATTAAAGTAAATGGGAGGAAATTTCCTGTTTTTAAAGTGGACCAAAGAAAGTTCTGTTTCTTCAAAGCCAAATTAAGACACACAATTTGGAAAAACAATAATTACAATTTATTGTTAAATTAACAGTTGCTGGGTTGCCTGGGTTCTGTGAGCACTTACAGTTAAGGTGATATTCTTTATCATTATTAGTGGAAAGGTTTAGGAGCTCATATCAAACAATGAACTAAATTAAGACTAAAACGTTATTACTTGGAATTATCAGCTGCACTATCAGTCCATATCATTAAAAATACAAGATCAATGCAAGTAAACCAAAAAATGTTGTTGTTGTTGTTGTTGTTTCTAAATTTTAGTTGTTCTCTGACTCAACTTCTTCAAAACTGATTTGGTGATGTCCAAAATAAAATCGTGTAATATTCTATGCAATGAAAATCCAATCTGCTGTTCCTTTGGGTAAAATTGTAGTTGTGGGAAAACATGATGCTGACATGATATATGAGAATGTATTGTCACAAAAGGTTAGGACAAAGTGGGATGCTGGCAAGACATGGCCATTCAGAAAGACATTCAGATTCATTAGGAGAAAGTCACTCGACCAGCAAAGATTTGGAGGAAAGTACTGGATCCCAATTTTTTTAATTTATTGATTTTATATGTATTTTTTGAGATTCCAATATTACAGTAACAAGTTCTCAAAGAAAAATTCTGACTATGAGTTGGTAGGAGCCAAATAAGCATATTTTCTCATTAGTGAGTGAAGTGTGATAATACTGAAATGAAAAAAGTCTGTATTCAGAAGAAAAGGCCAACAGATGTCAAAACTATAGATGGGTTTTATTTCATAGGAAAAATGTGAGAACAAATGAGGAAGAAGCCTATTACTGTGAGAAGATCTAGAGAAATTAAGTATCTGATTGACATGGAATTAAGTGTGAAGACCAGTTAGGATGTTTGATGCTGGATTCATCTAACTGGAGAGAGGGGATGGGATAGAAAACAAGAATAAAATATTCAAAAGTTCAGCCACAATTAACTTGTGGAACAACGGTTTCTTACATATAAGAATAAGGATACAAGATAAAGATGATCAGGACAGGAAAAAATGCAGAAGGGGGTGTTAACAATGAGTTTCAATTTTAGAATGAATACCAAGAAACACTGAATGCTGGTAATCAGAAACACCAGATCTTTCACCATGTAAAAAAAAATGCCAACACTTTAAGTGATTTTAATCTAACCCTATTATATTAATGAATCAAAGGTTATCTGAATATCGAAAAAATAAATTTTTTATTTCACTTTGAAATGATTCTCAAAGTACCTAAATAGCATATCCTAGCTACGGTAAATAGAGCTCCAACAAACTTGGGATGCAAGTATCCCTTCAAATTAGTGTTTTTATATCCTTTGGGTGGAGTCCAGGAGTAGACTCACTGGATAAGATAGTAGCTTCATTTATAACAGTTAGAGGGTCTTCCACACAGCTTTCTATAGTGGTTGGATCAGTTTATATTCCCACCAGCTGTGTAAAAGTGTTCATTAGTAAGGAAGAAAAAGACAAATATCAGATGGTCTCACTTAGATGTGGGATATAGAGAAACCAAACAAAAGGGTGAGAAAAAGTTATAACTAGCAAGTTAACAGAACTGAAGCACACAGTAAGGGAAAGGGAGGGGGAAGGGACGTGAAGGGGGAGGGGAAGAGGGAGGAGGAAGTGAGGGCAAAATCAGGGGAGGGATGAGCAAAAAAATTAAGGTGATGGTGGTGGGAGAACTCTGGGATATACGACAATAAAAGAACAAAATGTATATAAACAGATGTTTCAGAATGCTTGAATATCAGATAACTTTTTTTAAATGCTCCAAGATTTACCCGCATTTTACCATTTTTGCATTATATGTTAAATGTAGCTCTGCTTTAGAGATCACTAGGAACACAGTTATTTTTACCTTCCATCTACTTTATCATCTATATGCCAATGTACATTCACACTAGTATTCTATATTCAGTCATAGAGGAAAAGGAGAAAGAATTCAGCACGACATAACTTTTATCCGAGCATCTGACCTGAAGCTACGTTGGTATCTAGGAATATAGGAACACTCACCTGCATTCTCATCATAGTACAGGAAGCACTTTAGTAATATGGAAATTGACTGAGTTGTATGATGAGATGCATCTACAATTAAGTAGCTACAACTCCAGTTTAGATTGATTTCCCAGTCAGCTAACTACATTGGACACTTGCTAATTTTAATATTAGCAATCAATCTGTCCTTAAAGTCTTTCTTATGTTTACTAGCCTATTTTGTTCCCTGCTTATATACCTTGGCTGTAAGATCAGGAAGAAGGAATTTTCCCACTTGTTCATGCCTCAGAATATAAATGACTCCGTCTTCTCTCAGGTGTTATATTCTTTAGAGGATGCAAACAATAATTTAACATTTTTCCAATAGTTCAGACCTAACTTACCCCAAGGTAGAGAAATATTGAAGTTTAAGATGAAATTGGATCATTTTAGGAACACTCATTACTGAATATGCCCAGAAGTCCCAGCATTTATTCTGCTGCTTTATTTAGATGCTCTGTTCAGAACTTTAAAATATAAAAGAAACTGACATGGTTGAAAAATCTAAGAAATTTAACACCATTAATTCATCCACTATACGAAGTGAACTTTATACAGATAAATATAGAAAGATAGATGTAGCTATAAGCAGGCACTCACAATAAACACATTAAATTTCACTTCCTATCCGTCTTTATATTTCTACATAAAAATCAAAAAAGATATTTCCTAAAAGCAACTGAAAATATACAACTGAAGATACAAAAATACCTGAGATTAAAAATAACATGAACATGAATAAATGTATATGCATGTTTATAGATATAGGCATATAACTATATTCTATTTATACATATATACAATAAGTATGATATGTGTGTATGAAATTCTTTTGTTATACACATAGCTATATATAAGGTCAATTATGGGTTAGTTTAACCTTCTGGTCTACTTTCTTCTCAATGAAATGGTTATTCAAATCAAACAAAACATTTCAAACTAAATGATTCTTGATGTTCAAAAATTCCAGTCATTTATTTAACTAGAAATATCTTATCTAAATATGTTTGCATGTATAGATGCAAAATATTTCATCTGAACAAAATATCTGAACAAAATATTTTCATGCCAGACAGTTAAAAGGTAAATCTTTTTATGTATTTTTATTTAAATTTTTATTTATGGAATCAGATAAGAATACAACTTCATTCTTTTGTGTATGGATATCCAGTTACCCCATGGTTATTTGTTTAAAAGGTACTCCCCACAGTGAATGATCTCAGCTGGCTTAATTGCCAAACATCTGTTGGTCATAAATGTTGAAGTTTAGTCTGAACTCTCAGTTTTGTTCTATTGTTCTATATGTCTATCCTTACACTGTTACCATGCCATCTTGATTACTGCAGTTCCTAGTGAGTGATGATGTTTCTCTGAAAGCATGAATCCCCAATTTTTTTCTTTTTGTTTCAATCTTTTTGGCTATTTGAGTTCTCTTGAATTTCCATATGAATGTGACAATCAGTTTGCCATTTTCTGAAAAGGAAACCAGCTTTGATTTTGATAAAGATTGCATTGAATAGAAAGATCAATCTGGGACTATTGCCATCTCAAAAAGATTACATCTTCCAATCTCTGAACATGGGGTGTTTTTCCACTTACTCAGATTATATTTTAAATATTAACTGTGCTTTGTAGTTTCCACAACTTTGTGCTTACATCACTTGTTTTTTAGTTGGATACTATTCTTTCTGATGATAATGTAAACTCAATTATACACCTAATTTCATTTTCATATGTCCACTGCAAATATGTAGAATTACAAATATTTTTGGTGAGAGCAACATCTTTATCTCATTCTGAATTTTAGGGAAAAGCATTGTCTCTTATCTTTCAGTATAGTGTCAGTCATACTTAGTTTCACTTATAGGGATATTTTCATGAGTGTTCATTACCTGGCTGAGCATTTCTATATATTGATCATGAATTCTATAAATTTGTTGAACCTATTTATCAATTTTAAGAGTTTTTCAGGATTCCTTATTTCTTAGGATTCCTAATGGCTTTCTATAAATTAAAGCAAGCTGTATGCATATAGATACCATTTCAATTCTTCCTTTGTAATATTGCTTTTCCCTTCTCTATTTTATTGCTTAAAATGTATGCTAACAGACAAAGGTCAGGTGATAACACTTGCCTCCAAATGCACACTGTTAGTGAGAATGTACACTAGTCCACACCCTATGGAAAACAGTATGAATGTTTTGCAAACTATTAACAATAGATCTACATATGATCCAGCAATTCCATTCTTAGATATATTCCCAGAGAATGCAAAAACTCCAATTCAAAAAACAAAAATATACGTACTACTATGTTTACTGTAGCACTGTTTACAACTGCCAAAGTATAAAAACAACATAAGTGCCTAGACAGATAAATGACTTCGGAAAATGTGATATATCATCCTATAGTTTTATTTATCTACCCCCATGACTTCCTTAACTACAAAAATAAGATAAATGAATAATGTTTGAAAAAATGTTGCATTTTGCACAGCATGAATACTAAGGAATATTTAACACAATAACAAATATTCAAGTGAGAAGAAAAGGAAACTGTAATGAATTTAAAAACCTAACTCAATAGTTTTTAAAGAGATTGCTCTTACAGAGTGAAAAATGCTTCTGGAAATTAATTTGGAATTACAAAAAGTTTTTAAAATACCCCTTTGGTTTTCCCAAGCAGCATCACTTATAGGAATTTATCCTGAAAGTGTAACCCATTTCACCCAAAAACATTTTAGAGATCTTTTCCTAACAGGAAATCAAGAGCAATCTAAAAGTTTAACAGCAAGAGATTGATTATTTCTATATATTATTTCTATATATTCTATATGCCATTAAAACTGTCAGTAAAAAATGCCTAAATATATGCTTAATAAAAAGCAAGACTTTCACATATCTATATTTACATTTATATTTTATTAAAAAGCTAAAACAATGCTTACAGTGTTTTAATTGATAGAATTATGGGCTTTTTCATATACTCTGGCTACAGTCGGAAAAGTAAAAATTGTAAAATAAAAAGAATAGTTTCACAGCTCAAAGTAAATTGCCTAAGAAAGAAATAAATGACCTAAAAAAATACAAGATTTTATCTTTGAAGCGTATGCTCTCTGAAAGCAAGGATTTTCATTTTGTTTATATTTGTCACCTGGCTGGCTAGCCCAGTGGCCAGCTCATAAGCTATTTTATAGATGTTTTAATAAACAGGATCTATTTGGAAATAAGGGATAAATGAGACTCAATCATCTCCTCCTGGGACTGCACAGAATTCCTATAATGAACTTCATTTACTACCACTTTACAACTCACCCCTTCTCTTGAATGGTGACCATTCAGTGACCACTGTGGACCTCCAAGTCATCCTTAATTTTATATTCTACTATAATATAAAAGAAATGCACTTCATCTTGGTATGGTTTCATGTCAGAAATATTTTTTGAAAAGAGCCTATCTCGGTCAAGTGTGAACTAAAACATCCTGACTATATTGAATTCACCATCATGTGCTCATCTCTTCATCTGCTCTAACTAAAAATAGTTCTTATAGTTCATCCATATTTTTATGACCTTGGATAGCAGTTTGAAAAATCCATCACATGACCATCTCTCTCAAAATATAAAAGTAATAGATTCTCCTTAAACCAACATCATGAAATGAAATATACCTTTTTAAAGAAACATATGCACACTTACACTCAATTTTCCCTGAGTGATTTCCCTGAAAAATTAAAACCATCCTAATTATTCCAACAATATAACATAAATGGCATAAAGTTATTAGATGGCAAATACATGTTCAAAAAAGTTAATTTGTATTGTAAGGATTTCCCTTCAAGGAATAATTTTTAATAACATTGCATTCTTTTCAATACCTTCCCCTTAAAATCACAAGAGTTTACCAAAGTTATTCATTACTTCTACAATTTGAAAAACAGTCACCAAAAACACACAAAAATAAAAGTACTATCTATGGAAAACTGATAAGCTGGAAGAGTTGACCTACTTAGGTGTGAATGATTGCACCATTTGCTTGCTGCAGCATCTAACATCACTGAAAATCAAAACTCTTAGGCACAGACTGAGACCCACTAGAGCACACTTGAAGTCAAGGAGCTTTGTTTAAGCAAAGATCTGGAGCTGAAACACACACCTTGCTGCAAGTCATTTCACGATGTGTCAATGTCATCAAAAGGAGAAAACATAAGAAAAATTTCAGAGACCAGTTTAGTGACTACTGTATGCTGTGCACCATTTGCGTACCAAAAGAGTCATTCCATAAGAGATAAAGGAAAACCTCTCTCGTCAATGGTCCCTAAAAAAACTTAGAAAGTAACTAAAATAACCTTGTAAAACAGCATTGACACCACTGGCTTTTCCTTCTCAAAGTTAGTCTTATCAAAGTTAGCAACCACTCACCTTCACTACCCCTCCCTCAATTACTCTTTGCTTCAAAATGTTGTCTCTCCGGTTTGTTTGTCTTCTTTAAAATTCAACAGGTCCTTGCCCTATGTCCCTATAAATACCCCTTTCTTTGGTTAATAAAGTTGTCTCATGGCTCATACTTCCATTTAACCCCCGGCTGTGGCTGGGCAATCTCTCCCCATCGGTTCATTTCTCGTACCTTGCAGCTAGCGACCAACAATTGTATAAATAGAACTGCCATTGGTGCCTGATTCTGTCATTTACAGGATTCTCAAGAAAGGAGGAAAATCACACCTCTTGGAAAAAAAAATAACAGGAGAGAAAAAAAAGAAATGGTGTCTAGCTATTATTGTGTCACCATAGTGGGACTCTCTGACTCGGTCTCTCTGTCTCTGTCTCTCTGTCACTCTGTCTCTGTCCTGTCTCTGTCTCTCACTTTTCCACCTCTCCCTCTCTCTCACTGTCAGTCTCCTACCATTTCCATTCATTTTTAAAAATAAGTACTACATTTTTACCTGTGGCATATTTACATGATGGAATATTATTCTGCAATCAAAACTGACAAATATGAGGCATTGTTATAACATGGATGGACCTATTAGCATGGATTGACATATTAGCAGAAATAAGTCAAAAAGAAAAAGACAGAAACCTAAGTTCTCACCTATACATGGGATATAGGTATAGCAAACAAAAGGTCAGGAAAAAAGTCAAAATGAGCTGACAGTGGAGCTGGGACAGGCAGTGAGGAGGGGGGGGAGAAATCAGGGAAGGGGGGAAATCAAGAAGATTCAGATGAAGATTCACTGGTAATAGGGTGGAGGGAGAACTTGGGGGAATGAATATGCAATATGTGTGTGTGTATCCTTGCATATACACACACACAAATAATATGTAATTAAACATGTTCATAAAATAAATTAGTTTTTAAAAAAAGAATGAAATATTCAGAACACCAATGCAATAACACAATGTTAAAAGCAACAGGACAAAAATAGTTTCAGGACAGGACTGGTAATCTGGGAGACCCAGTGAACCTCGGTAACCTAGGTGATCCCAGGTATCAGCCAGTCAACAAGAGATGAGACACAGTATGCAGACACCTAGTTGCCAAACCCTCATCCCTTGCTCACTATGCCATATAAACACCTACATCTTGCCCCCTCAGTGGCAACTCACTCAGTATCCGTCTCTGCTCATAGTACTTTCCTATTCTTCCTCCTATCTGTCAATAAATCTCTTGCTTTTCTGTAACTCTGGTGTGTACACACACACACACACACACATATATATATATATATATATATCTTTTCACATCTTTGTATTCCCTGGGGATCACCCACCACCTTCTCTCCCTGACTGTCCCTCCTATCTCCCCCCACTCCAGTTGTGTACTTTAGTTTGGTTTATTAGCTTGTTTTGACTTTTCCTCCTGGACTTTTGCTTGTTTTTCCTATATCCTATAAATTAGTGAAACCATTTGGTCTCTGTCATTTTCTTTCTGACTTATTTCTGCTAATATGATTTCTGCTAGGTATATCCTGTAACTCTGGTCTTGATGTTGAATTCTTTCCATGCAGAAGATAAGAACTAAGAGAGCCCCTAGGACTCCCCAAGGCCAATACCTAAGGCCTGTATATTAGTATTTTATGAAAGTTTCATGCAATATAAATGGGTGTAATACTGAAATATTTCAACATGGTGGTTGTTTCTGGTGACCAGGTCTAGCCAGAAGTCTGCCCAGAGTTACCTCAGTACAGCAGAAGATATCCCATGCTCTTTACACTTAACAATTTATTGAACTGTGTGCAAAGGATAAAGTCAAAAACAATTAGAACAAGATATATTCCCAGTGCTAAGAAAGTTACAGGGTATTTAGAAGCTCTGTGTAAGGACCAGGGCAAAGGCATATGCATACCTTGAATAGGCCAGTAGGAGTAGTTTCCTCCTACTCCAAGTTGGGTAAGAGCTTTTGTCATGAGTGGATATTGAGTTTTATAAAATCTTAATTCTGCATTCACAAGATGATTATGTGGGTTTTTAGAAAGCTAGTGAGATGGTAAATTATGTCATGATTTTTTTGAATGTTGAAACTATCTTGCATTCCTAAGAGAAAGTCCATTTGATCATATCATGTATTTCCTTTTTATATATTACTGAGTGCAATTTGCTTCAATTCCTTGAGGAATTTCCATCTATGTTCATGAAAGCTATTCTCCCTAGCTTTCATTTCTTCTAATATATTTGTCCTTTCTTTTAACCTGAATAAGGCTAACCTCAAAATAAATAATGCAAAATGTTTTTTGTCTCTTGTACTCTCTTAAATAATCAGTATAAACTTTGTGATATTTCTTTAACTATTTGGTCAACAGGAGCCATAAAATATATAGAAGAAAACAAAGACAAATATTCCACAATTGCCTTCAGGGATGTCTTTGGGGACTCTACTCCAACAATAAAAACAAAAGCAAAAATAATCAAATGGGACTATACAAACTCAAACACTTCTGTACAGCAAAAGAGGCTATCAGTAAAACAGAAACAAAAAGACATGCTACTGGGAGATGATATTTGCACATCATACATGCAACAAGGGGCTAACATCAAAGATCTACAATGAACACATACCACATAGAAAAAAGAAAAACAAAGAATCCAATCAAAAACTGGGCAGAAAAGCTAAATAGGCACTTCTCCAAGTAAGACAAATAAAAAAGCCAACAGGCAAATGAAAAGGTGCTCTATCTCATTTATCAGGAAAATGCAAATCAAAAGCACCTTACTTCTATAAGACTGGCCCATATCAATAATAACAATAACAATAGCAATAATAATAATAATAATAATAATAATAGGAGAGAAAGAGAGAGATTTAAAAAGAAATATCACATATTGGAGAATATATAGAGAAAAAAAGAACCCTTATACACTCTTAGGGAGATGATGAGTTGGTCCAGTCCCTATGGAAATCAGTATGGAGTTTTCTCAAAATATTAAATACAGATCTACCATACAATCCACCAATTCCAGTCCTAGGGTAGCACAAGATGTATGCAAAATACCAATTCAAAAGGACAAATACATTCTATGTTTATTGCAATACTACTACAATAGCCAAGTTATAGAAAGAACCTAAGGACCTAACAAGAAAGCAGCAGACTAGAAAGATGTGCTACTCTCCATAAAGAAATACTGCCCAGCTATTAAAAAAAAAATAAAGATAAGCTGTTCTCATTTGCAACAGTATAGATTGAACTGGAGAAGATTAATCTAATCAAACTGATCAGAAAGAAAGGACAAATAGTGAATGGTGTCACTTAAATGAGGAATATGAATAAACCAAAGAGTCGTGTGTACAAGCAAACTAGCAACAAACCCTACCCTAGCAAACTGTGGAACGGAGGCTACAAAAAGGGGTACGGGAGAGAATGGGGGAGACCAAAGTGAAGAAGGGCTATCTGAACAATGGTGAGGACTTTCAGGACCTTGGTAAGGTGTGGTACAAGCAGTTAAGTATGTGATATTAAACCTCTCAGTTATGTGCAATGTTACACTACCGCTACCTCCATTAAAAAATAAAGGAAAAAAATGTGGTGTATATATAGGATGGAATATTACTCATCAATTAAAAATGACAAATTCGACAATTTTATAACAACATGGATGTATTTAGAAGAAATCATATTAGCAGAAACAAGCCATAAAGAAAAAGACAGAAACCAAATGGTTTCACTAATATATGGGATATAATGAAATAAAAATAAAAAGACTTGAGGAAAAGTCAAAACAATCTAAGCACCAAACTGAAGCACACAACTTTGAGCAGGAGGGAAAGGGGGGAAGAGGGGGGCAAATCCCTGAGATTACAATGTTGTGAAATTTACATATAAATAATTTTTAAAAATAAATAAATAAAGGAATAAAGAGATATAAAAGAATTCTACCTCTTGCTAACTATTTTTGTGAAAATACTAAACAGAAAAAGCAGCTGTCATTCTGTAAACACCAATTTCACTAAATATTTACATCCATCAAGAGAAAACCAGATGATACCTGACAATAAAAATCTCCACGTTCAGTGTCTTAGAACTGCAAGTTTTGCACACTCTGTTCTGTGCTGCACAGCATCCTTATTATAGATGGCACACTCATCCTTATTATAGATGGCACACTCCCTGCTTCCATCCACAGTTGCTAACCCCAATAAAAGGAGCACAGAGAAACACGCAGGAGACTTTAAACCTCTCTCCCACAGGAAACACCCATCTCTCCCACAGGAAACACCCATCCCTCCCACAGCCATTCCAGTGGCCATGGTAATGGCCCCCTTCACCTGCCAGGATGTTGGAGGAGGAAAGATGTTTAATGAAAAGCCTTAACATATAATCAAGATGTTAATGATAGGGGTTTTTTTTTAGCGAGTTAAAGATAAATGGACGTTAATATGTTCATCATCACCCTAAGCTGATTATCGTTAGGAAACAGGGAAATTTATTTTGACTATTAGGGCAGATAGCACTTAGTTATTTTGTCCTCAGCTTTCCCAATTAAAACAAAAAGGATGCAGTTCCCGACCTTCTTCATACCGCAAAGTTTCATAGGCAATCACACATTTTCTCTAAAGACTGTGTTATTTCTGTTCACGATTTTTCTTTCCTTTGGGGGGTGGGGGTGAGAGAGGGCAGGGGAGTCGTGGAGGTCTGTAACGAATATAGGTTTTTAATCATACGTTTTCAATTTTTCACCATCTGATTTGATAAGATGCAATTTCCCTTGTGCGTTTACTCCCTGCTTTTAAGGCCGATGCGCCTCTGGCACCTGTCCCTCCTGTGACAGAGGCAAACAAAGTTGCAGGGTTGGCGGTACCTACATTTACTGGAGCCTCCGGCAAACAGCGTGGTAAAGAGCCGGGCACTAGCTGGCACCGGATATTGAGCTGGTCAAACTATATTTTTCTAGTTCAACCAGAGAGCACCG
Organism: Uropsilus gracilis; assembly: GCA_004024945.1. Classification (NCBI taxonomy): domain Eukaryota; kingdom Metazoa; phylum Chordata; class Mammalia; order Eulipotyphla; family Talpidae; genus Uropsilus; species Uropsilus gracilis. The sequence continues at coordinate 431 of PVHY01012650.1, read as the reverse complement.
CTGTGTTTTGGGATAGGAGATGCCTCATTTGACCTCTGGGACCTGCCTTTGACAGAGTTCTCCTTCAAAAAGAAAGTTCGGAATTGAAATTTTGCCAAGGTTCTATCCACACCGGTTCATCTTAAAGGACTTTAAGGTTTAAGATTTATTAGACTCCTCACCACTATAAAGGAGCCTGGAGGGCCACACCACCTATTTACCCTACCGGAGGTTCTGACATACTCGGCCTGGCTAATGGCCTCGCTTACTCCAAGAGATCCGAGGAGGAGCCTAGTCAGCTTTGTTTGAGAAGAACAGGTCCCCACCCAGGAAGAAAGTCATTACTCCAGAAAAAGGATACCAGTGAGCCAAGCATCAACCAATGACTTTCAGGGAGAGAGGGGTTGGGGTGACCAGAGGGGAGAGAAGGGGGAGGGGGAGGAGGAAAGAGG